>VMDO01000825.1:0-252769 GCA_007922755.1 Pedetes capensis
GTACTGGTGGTTGAACCCAGGGCCTCATACCTGCATGCTTTGCAAGTGCCAGACCACTGAGCTGTACCCCCATCCCTTTTTTCTTTGTTTCTTTCTTTTTTTTTTTTTTTTCACTTTTTGAGACAGGGTCTTGCTAAGTTACGCAGACTGCCTCTGGTCTTGAACTTGCGATCCTCCAGCCTCCGCCTCCCAAGCCACTGGGATTCCAGGCGTGTGACACCATGCCTGGCAGTGGTCCAGCACTTATAAAGCATGCAAGTTCGAGGCCCTGGGTTTAACTCCCAGTACTGCAAAATAAATAAATAAATAAATAAATAAGAAAGGGGCTGGGGGAGAGGGCAGCTCAGTGGTAGCACACTTGCCTAGCATATCCAAGGCCTTGGGTTCAATCCCCAGTATTGCCAAAAAAAAAAAAAAAAATGAAAGAGAGAGAGAGAGAAACAAACAAGCAGCCTTACTGATTCAAAGCTCTTTATCCAAGGTCAGCTTCTCCACAGTGTCTTCCTGCTCTGAGTCACTCTCTAGTACCTTAAGTTGTTGTTGTTTATATTTTGTGAAGATTTTAGGATTTTATCTGCAAGAGAATAAGTCCAAGTAAGCTCCTACAGCATTATTATAAATAAGTCTTCTTTTATTATTTATTAAAATTCAAGGCATCAAAGCACCAACAATCCCAACTTAATAATTACACAGTGTATATATGAAACTATCACTCTGTACCCCATTAATGCATAGTCAAAATATGTAAAAAAAATTTCAAGATGTCTGCCTGCTTCAGCATCTTAACCTCAACCCCTTGCTGCAGGGTTACTCCCAGTGCTATTGTTGGGAATGTGCTCGATCAATAATAAAGATACAGCAGATTTAAGGGTTTTAAATTTTATCTCAGCAAGGCAAATTTCTCTTTGCAAAGAAGGTACAGGCTGCAAGTCTAGTTAGGGAGCAAGCACACGGAGAGGAGGTCTGTCTGGTCTTTTATTTCCTAACATGACCCCTATGACTAGATCTTACCCTATTGGTCAGGGCTCTGACCTCACAATCTTGGCTAAATCCTATTGGCTAATAGTGAGAAGGGAAAAGGGACAGGTCTCAGGTTTTAAGGGGCTGGGATTTAGCTAAGATGGTAGAGTGCCGCTCTGAAGTTTCTGAGATCCAGAGTTCAATTCCCAGCACCGAAAAAATGGGAGCAGGACCTGGCAATCCACTTCAGAGGCAAAACAGTCAGCCATTGAAAACCCTATGAGGGTTGCTATGGGTTGGACACAACTCAATGGCACAACAACAACAGCAGCAACATTAGGTTTTAGGGGTCTAAAACCCCTATGGTATGTGAAATAACCTAAGACTTAGAGGATCAGGAAGTTAGAGAATAAAGAAAACTTAGTGAGTCCCCCATGTCCAGCTGTGTGGAGGGCTGATAGGAAGGCTTGAGGGAGAACAAAGAAAACAAAGGGCCCTAGGACATGAAGAGTGGTGAGTGTAGCGTAAAATAATAACCTGCATATAAATCGCTTGTAAGAAACAGTCTTCATATTCTCATACTATCTTATTTCCTTAAAGCCTTAAAGCCATCAAGTGAAAGATACTCCTTGCAAGATGGACGTTAAATGCTTACATGACATCATCACCTAAATATAACCCCATACATTCTGTCGTCTTTGCCACAGTCTACAAGTTAGAAGACAGCGACAAGCTCCACATTCAGTCACCAGGAAGGGATTAGATAGAGGCGTGACATCTAGCACAGAGGTGAGGGAGACCACCTCAGAGTCCACCTGTCAGTCTTTCCAGCATCTCAGGGCCAGAATGACTCCATACACTCATTCATTCAAAGGCTGATTACCACTGAAAGCAGCGTGGAGACTTCAGCTGGACATGTTCTCCCCAGAATCCTCTGCTCGATGGTCCTCAAGCAAGAGTTCCCTGGTGTGGTCGGCCTCCATGGTCACAAAGAAACAGTTACAACTCACAAAGAGCAAAGCTCTACTTCTCTCTAGCTGTAGGTGTGTGGTTTAGTGAGGCACAGAAAATGACATTTGCTGATGCCACGTTCCCAGAACACACACACACACACACACATGCATATACACACATGTATGTACATATATATGAAACACTGAACATTTTCCATAGCCTAAATGTTTAGAAAGGAGTTAAATAAATTATGATACCTATAAATGATAAGTGCTGGGATTTGGCTCAGTGGGTAGAGCGCTGCGCTGCAGTCTCTGAGGTCCCGAGTTCAATTCCCAGCACCACAAAAATGGGAGAAGGGCCTGGCAATCCACTCCCAAGGCAATCCCGAAGCACTCAGCCATTGAAAACCCTATGAGGGTCGCTATGAGTCGGATACCGACTCAACGGCACCTAACAACAACAACATAAATGATAATATTTTCAAATTAAGTAGACATTCAAAGATATTTTAGTATGGAAAAATACTCCTGGGGGAGAAAGGCAGTTTACAAAACAGGAGATATTCCAAATATGATTCCTTTTTAGTATATGCATGTATATGCATATAGGAATGTTAAGTTGGTACCTGTAGGTGGTTGGGATAAAGGATGAATTTACATTTCTTCCTTTAACATAGCCTTATCAAAAAATATAATGAAGTGTAGCACTTTTGTATTAAAGGGACAAGTTTTAAATGTCTTATTTTAATTTTACACTTAAGGCTGGGGATTATGTGATGTATCTCTCTACTTTCTAGCATAACTCTCTTAGATATACTGGGCTCTTAATAAATGTTTTTGAACAAACACATGAATTTCAGAAGATTTAAAGTTAAAACCAAGATATTGTGTGGGAATATGAACAAACAATGAAGACAGTTGTAATTTATATGCACTATTCCAAACAAGACTGGGACTTAGCTCAGTTGGTAGAGTGCAGCTCTACAGTCCTGACATCCCAAGTTCAATTCCCAGCACTGCAAAAATGGGAGAGGGCTGTGGCAATCCACTCCCAAGGCAATCCCCAAACAATCAGCCATTGAAAACCCTATGAGGGTCGCTATGAGTTGGACACGACTCAACAACACATAACAACAATTCCAAACAAAACAAAAACAAACTTCCCCAAACCTGGACTCTACTTCTTCAGAGGAACCAGCCCCACCCCCAAAATGAAATCAAATATCGTACCCCAAGGGTACAGAAAGTACAGGTTATTAGTTAAGGATGGTTTAGACAAGTGAACCTTGCAGATAATCTAACGTTCTCTGTTTTTGTCTCCAGTTTCTGACTGTCTTACCCAATATGACTTTTCAAATGAACAGTAATAAAACAGACAGAGTTATCATTACAATTTCTGTTTTGTTCCACTATGCTAGGGCCTGGCAATAACCCTGCGATTGATCCTGAGTTTTAAAATGGAGGAGGAAGAAAAATAAGGGGCTAAATAAGGGACCCTTGTAGTATTGGGAATTTACTATAAATAAATCCTTGCTACTTCTTACTTCACCCAAAATAAACTATTACTCATCAGGGGTGAGTGTGTAAGAGATATTTTTCCCAAGAATACTACACTGTAACATGTCACTGTGCATTCATAAATTACTATTTCAGTGTTGCACTAATGATAGCATTCTTTTTAGAGATCACTACTTTTTGATCTCTGAGAAAATAAAGTGACAGATACTTAATTAGTTGTTGTTGTTGTTAGGTGCCATCGAGTTGAGTCAGACTCATAGCAACCCTATGTACAGCAGATCGAAACCCTTCCCGATTCTGTGCCAGGCACACGATCTTATTTATGTTTAAGCCCATTGTTGCAGACACTGTGTCAATCCATCTGGTGGAGGGTTTTCCTCTTTTGCGTTGACCTGCCACTCTCCCAAACATGATGTCTTTCATTTGCCGCACTGTGGGAGCTTGTGTGTTGAGATGAGGCTGAAAGCTATGCCACTGGTATCACAGATACCAGCAGGGTCACCTATAGTGGACAGGTTTCAGCTGAGCTTCCAGACTAAGACAGACTAGGGAGTAGGCACCCGGCAAACCAGCAAACCGCTCCTGAAACAACTAGCCATTGAAAAGTCTATGGATAGCAAAGAAACACTTAATTAGAGGAATGTTCTTTTCTTCTTTTTTCTGTGATTCTAATGCTTGGTGATGACCAGCTCAGATTTCCCTATTCAGCCCCCTCTTCACCCAACAAATGTGTCCAGACTCAAGAGGATCTTTCAAATAGCAGCCCCTTCTGGTCCCAGCTGAACAACGAAGCTTTCCATGGAGGGTAGGAGGCTAGCAGGACCTCACTGGAGCTTTTCAGCTTGTTGGGTTCTCCTGGGACTGTGGCCTCAGCCTCAGTGTTTTCTAGGTTTGGACAGCTGCCCCGCCTCGCTGTACTTTGTTGTTGTTGTTAGGTGCCATCGAGTCTGTATCCGACTCATAGCGACCCTCTGTACAACAGGGGAAACACTATTGTCAGTGCTTCTCTGGATCACTGTACTTACCATCCTGAAAAAGGGGCGGCCACGAATCAGAAACTGAGCCAACTCCTGGTGCTAGCGGGACAGGTAGGGAGCAGGTCCGGAGAAGGGAGGGCAGGTCGGAGGGCAGGTCCGGAGTCTGGCGGCAACAATTACTTCCCTCTCCCAGGCCAGCAGCAGATACCTGTTTGTGTGGGTTTCCCCACATAGAAGAGTTTATGCGATGAGCCAGGCACAGTGGCGCACGCCTGTAACCCCAGCGGCTCAGGAGGCAGAGGCGGGAAGATCGCAAGTTCGAGACCAGAGGCAGTCTGCATAATTTAGGGAGACCCTGTCTCAAAAAGTAAAAAAAATGGGCTGGGGGTGCAGCTCAGTGGTCCAGCACTTGCAGAGCATGCAGGCGCAAAGCCCTGGGTTCAACTTCTAGTACCACACACACAAAAAAAGTTTATACAAGACAGAAATTATAGCGTACAGAACAACTGTATTAAAGGTGGGGACTATAGACATAGATTAAAACGTCAGGACACCTTCAAGGCAGGAAGGCAGGCAGTCGTAAAGGGCCAGGGCTGCACTGAGCTAAGGTCCCCTGTGATCTTCTCAGTGGGCCTTGAGCCTTTGGGGGAAGGAAAGAAATTTTTACACCTGGGATCTGTGCCCAAAGTGAGTTCAGGGATTCCCAGTGTCTTCAAAGGCAGAAGGCATTTTGAAAGGTTAGCGATCCAGGCAGCTTCTTTCTTGATAAGGGAGCAGAACCCAGTAAACAGTTACTATGAGTCGGATCCTACTTGACAACACCCAACGGCAACAAAACAATAGGGTCTTGGGAAACCTTTGCCTGAATTCCTGGCTTCCCCAGCTTTTTGTTGCTGGGGGTGATGTAAGTGTTGTAGTCTTGTTGTCCTTCCTGGAGGAATGTAGAGGTGAGGAGTGATTTTACTTCTCTGCTTCCTTCTAGCAACTTTGCTATTTGTAGGGATATTGTCTATCAGCAAAGCACGGACCACAAGACAAAGGCTTCGTCCCATAGGAGGCTCACACTGAAATTCCTATCACAGGTGGCTGGGAGCACATGGCGGGGCTGGGAGGCGGCTGGCCGCAGAGCTCTCTGGTCCCTTTCTTCCTGCCTAGTGCCCTCGAACACTGGCTAAAGGTTTAGGGGTGAGTAGACATGGCCCAGACACCTAGGCCAGACGGCCCTGGGGTGCATTGCTATTTCCCTTTCCTCCAACAATACAGGTTCCCGTCACCACCTTCTTCCAAGTCACTGCCCGGAAGTTGTCCTTGCTTTATCTCCTAGAATATGTCTGAAATCTGAGCCCCAACCAGGCAGATCGGCTGCCAGCTCCCTGCCTCCTTCTCTTCGCTGGTCTTTGGTCTCCTTTTCCTCGTTACCCTTCTTTACCCTCAAACTCAATTTCTTTTCTTTAAAAATGTCAAACTTTGGTTTCCTTTTCCACCAATGAGCATAAATGCTAATTAATATGAAGTTATGTCACTGTCTTCCAGCAATGCGTAAAATGTATTGTTAGTCCCAGAAAAGGGCATTTAGATTATATGGCCTCTATAGCTTCCTTTTTTAAACAATTTTGTCTGATGTCCAAAGAAAACAATCCTTTGATAACCTGAGAAAACACAGGAAGCAGAGAGAGGAAAACAGAAATCAGAGTCTCTATCCAGAGTTCTTGCTAATGTCCACAGCCATTTCTTTCAAGACCTTATTCCATGGATATATGATTATATGTAAAGTACATGTGTTTACTGAAGAGAGACAATTTGGGATGACATTTTTGCATCGCTTCTTTGTTTAACATGGTATGGAGACTTTCCTAACATCACTAATTATTCTTGTAAACATGTTACGTTTAAAATCAACCTTTGAATTGGTTTTAGATGTTTCTCTTCACCTATTAATTGAGGGAAAAAAATCAATGCCATCATTATTGCCATTCATGTAGTTTGAAAATTCTAACTCTGAATTTTTGGATCACAAACTTAAACATATGGGAGAAGGACCTGGCAATCCACTCCCAAGGCAATCCCGAAAGTCAGCCATTGAAAACCCTATGAGGGTCCCTATGAGTCGGATACCGACTCGACGGCACCTAACAATAACAACAACAACAAACTTAAACATAAAAATAAATAAATAAATAAATGAGCTGAGCGTGGTTGCACATGCCTGTAATCCCCCCACTCCAGAAGCAGAGGCAGGAGGATCATGACGTTAAAGCCAGCCTGGATTATATAGTAAGTTCCAGGCCATCTATCTACACATATGAAAAGGGCTACTATTGCTGTAGACATTAAGCCAAACCAAAAGCCCATCCATTTAATTACTTAATTTAATGGAGTGCAGTACCATCCATCAGGAATACCAAAAGCTAAAAATAATGAGAGTTGAGTAAGACTGAAAAGATATAGTAAGAACAGATGAAGAAACAAGATAGCACACTCCTCTGTCATTTACAGACCAACTTGTCTCTGTTGGAAAAGCCTGGGTCTTCTGTTCCCCTGGGGAATAAAACCCCAGGTTTAACTTCCATCCTGTTTTTGTGAATTAGGGATAGGTAGTGGTCAGAGATGGCCATATAAGTATAGTAATCATAAAGGAATATTTCTCTGATAATTGCCATAGTATATTGGGAAAAAGACCTTGAGATGGGTATATTGTTGATCAAGAGGCTCAGAAATTTCTTTGCCTTGATAAAAGGAGTAAGTCATTCATTTTATTTACTTTATGAAGAAATATGAAATCTGACTAGAGCTGGGGAAGCCAGGAATTCAGGCAAAGGTTTCCCAAGACCCTATTGTTTTGTTGCTGTTGGGTGTTGTCAAGTAGGATCCAACTCATAGTAACCCTGTGTACCAGAAAACGAAACACTACCCAACGCTGAGCTATGCACACAATCTTCTTATTTTTGAGCCCAATGTTGCAGCCACTATGTTTCTTCTCATTTTGAGTCATGTCACATCCACGAAAGGAGGTCCCTGGGGGTTTTACTCATTCCAAATCATTAAAGTTGACTCTGCTTCGAAGATGCAAATCTTCCCCAGTTGTCTCTTGAATGCCTTCCAGCCTGGGGGGGCTCATTTTCTAGCACTATATGTGACAGTGCTTTTCTGTTGTTCATAGGATTTTCAATAGCTGATTGTTTTGGGAGTGGGGTGCTGGATCCTTCTCCCTAGTCTGTCTTAGTCAGAAAGCTCAGCTGAAACTTGTCTACCATGGGTGGCCCTGCTGGTATCTCAAATCCCTGTGCCATTGCTTCCAGTGTCACAGCAACATGCAGGCCTATTCAGCATGACAAACTGACAGACACACAGGGGCCCAAGACCTTAGTTTATCAGAAAAAGCATCTGACAGGGATTCAAAGACTTGGGTTCAAGTGATGTCTAAATCACTAGCTATTTGACAGATTTGAACAAGTTACTGCACGTATCTCAGGGTCCAATTTTCTTCTGCAAGAAAGTTAATAAAAGTAATACATACTCACTAATAATTTTAAGTAATATTTCAGTATACGAAGTAAAAATGTCCCTTCCTTCATTCTGAGTCTACCCCATGATGCAGCCTCTATTAAAACTTTGGTATGCACCAGGCATGGTGGCACATGCCCGTAATCCCAGCGGCTCGGGAGGTGGGGGCAGGAGGATAGCAAGTTTGAGACCAGAAGCAGTCTGTGTAACTTAGCAAGACCCTGTCTCAAAAAGTTAAAAAAAAAAAATGGGCTGGGCATGCAGCTCAGTGGTCCAGCACTTGCAAAGCATGCAGGCGCAAGGCCCTAGGTTCAAATCCCAGTACTGAAAACAAAACAACAACAACAACAACAAAAAACAAACAAACAAACAAAAAACTTTGGTATATATCATTTTACAGATTTCCCTATAAACATTTAAAATTTTTGAATAAAAAATGGGACCAAACTACATATTCTCATATAACTTGCTGTTTCTACTTAACAATGCATCCTGGACATTGTCTCCTACTGCCGTGTTGTATTTCACAGCACAGAGATACCTTAATCTATCTAACAATTCTTTTTACTGGTGGATGTTTAGATTGAGCCTGATTTTTCACCATCTACAAGTCCTGCAACAAACACATCTGTGTACGTAGCCTCGATCCTCTAAGCTAGCTTTCTAAAAGCGGAATCGCTGCATTGAAGGCTATGGGGATTTTAAATTTGTGTAGGTAGCACCAAACTGCCCTCCAAAAATGTATGACTGGACACCTTCCCCCAAATGTCCCCCTTTCAGACTTTCACCAACATTAAATGCCACAAATCCTTCTTATACTCTGCCAATCTGATCAATGAAAATGGAGTTGCATTGAAACTTCCTCAGTCTGTAAAATGAAGAGTCAGGTTGCATGATAGCCAAGGACATTTTGGCTCCTCAGGGGCTGTGTCTCTGTCGGACTGTGAAAAACACACTTGCTTCACCTAAAAACATGAACGGCTGGTGCCACAGTAGACTTCTCTGTGCCCTTCTTGACTCATCTGCAAAACCACGATGCATAGGCATGAGAGTTTCCACACAGAGTTCCAGAGGAGGCAGGCCATCCACACAGAAGCCAGGTAGACATGGGGTCTGGGGAAGTCACCTGAAGGAAGGAAGACAGATGTTCTATTTTCAGCAATTTTAACTAAAAGAGAGAAAGTGTAATACTAAAAAAATTAGACATAAGAGTATTATTTAATCCTTCAGTACTGCATATGATAAAGCGAGACAAATGCTCAGTGTTTCACCCCCAAATACCTGGCTTTGCAAAATCTAGCATTTGGTAGGGGCTCAGTAGCTAACGACAGCAAGCGTCCTGATGAAGACATCTCCACGAATGACTTCTTTCTGGCTAAGTTTTGCATAGATAGAGACTGTGCAAATGCTAATCAAACTTTAGTTAGCCCAAGGGGGAAAGAAAAGATTATGACAGAGCCATGGAAAGTCTACCCGGGGAAGGTTATTTTGATTGATGTGCCCTGCTGGCTTCAGCTCTCAGTTCTTCCATTTAGATTTACAGGTCTGTTGAGTGGCAGTTTGGAATCCTTCTCCTAGAGTTAAGGCACTCGCAAGCTACTTCTGCATTCCGTTCAAGTTAACTTCTTAGTTACCTGTTGTTGCTGTTAGGTGCCGTTGAGTCGTGTCAGACTCATAGCAACCCTCATAGGACTTTCAACAGCTGATTGTTTTGGGATTGCCTTGGGAGCGGATTGCCAAGTCCTTCTCCCATTTTTTGCAGTGCTGGGAATCAAACCTGGGACCTCAGAGACTGCAGAGCAGTGCTCTACCAACTGAGCTAAATCCCCGTCCTTAGTTACTACTAGCTGTGATGAAGGTCTGGCAGCCCTTTTTAGTTCATTAAATCCTTGCACAGTTGTAAAACTTTTAACTTTAAAAAATTCCAACCAGTGCTACTGTAAGGATAGAAGAAATCTGTCTAAATTATATCTGTAGGGAAATAAATCAGCCTTTGCTCCTCTGATCTCGTCTCTACTCCTCAGCCAGAATCCACCACCTACAACTTGGAATGTCTTCTGTATCTGACCTTCAACGCCTGCTCATCCTCGTCCTCAGCTTTTCCTTGCAGCACGCCCATGTTCTAGTCTCATCACACCAGCTGCTCCCCTAACCCTCTGCTTTGCATTTCCATGCCTTTTTACCCATGGACCCACTGTTCTGAATGACTTGTCCCCCCACATGTCATCCTTTAGCTTGTCACAAGCCCGTCCTTTAGGATGCAGTTCAGGGTTCCCTTCTAGTGAAATGGTTAAACACATCAGCATGGTGACTTCCCATGGCTGCTTTCTGCACGAGGCTCTGCTTCTCTCTTGCTATCCACAGAGCATGCATCACTCACAACAGGATGGTATTTGTGCTCCCACTGGAAGCAGCCAAAAAATGGAGAAATATATGAAACAACAGTTTTCAGGAGACTGTGCATCAGGTGGGAGAAGGACCTGGCAACCCACTCCCAAAAAACCATCTGCCATTGAAAACCCTATGAATAGCAGAGAAGCACTGGCAATAGTGTTTCATCTGCTGTATTTAGGGTCGCTATGAGTCGGACACAGACTTGACGGCACCGAACGACAACAACATACATCAGGCAGCTGGAGTTTAGCTCAGTTGGTAGAGTGCTTGCTCCGCATGCTCTGAAGCCCCAGGTTTAATGTCCAGCACTGCAAAAACAGGACAAGGACCTGGCAGCCCACCTCCAAACAACTGCCACTGAAAATCTTATGAACAGCAGAGAAGTGTTTCATTCTGCTGTATGTAGGGTGGCTATGCGTTGGATCCAACTCCACAGCACCCAACAATAGTAACATGCCCCAGGCAGCTAGGTCCCCAGTGATCAGAGAGAGACATGAAATAAAGGAGGTGAGCCCTACCTGGGTCCCGGTTTCCAGCTGCTGCCCAAGGAGGCAGAACCAGGCAAAGCACACTGGACTCCCTGGGTTGAGGCCAGTCAGCCAAGAGTCCAGGGAGAACAAGACAGCTGGAGTTCACAGTTAAGGAGCCAGGAAAGAAGACCCTCAGGAACAGAGAACATTCTGGAGACCCCCAGAGGGACCCCCTCATCCCTTGAGTGTGCAACAAAGTCCTGCTCAGGGCTGCCTGATGGGAAGGAACCTAAAGCTAAGGAAAGAACCAACCAGAAGGATCAGAGGGAACAGGACCTGAGGTCACAAGAGCCAGAAAGAGAGCTGGCTCCTTCCAGTGACGTTGAAAAGCTCATGATTCCCAGGTTTGGGCAGAGGACACAGAAGGTCTTGTCTCAGAAGTGGGGAGGGCTTGGTCCTAAACTGAGGACTGCTCCAGTCTCATCTAACACCTTTCAAAACAAGTCCTGAAGCATCCAAAGTACATTCTGGAACAAAGCCCAAGAATATCTACAGGATATAGACAAATATCCAGTACCCAACAAAGTAAATTTCACAATATTTGGCATCCAATGAAAAATTGAAAGCCATGCAAAAAAAAAGTAAAAAAATACAACAGACAATGAAGTAAAATATCAGTTGAAACTGGCCAAGAAATGTGGGGCGTCACCCTGCCACTGGACTCACTCCTGCTGTGAGCGGGAACCAGCTGCTGAAGACCTGCTGTCTGGTGAAGGGGAGCTGAGCGTCAGAGAACCACATCACCGGGAAAAGAGGCTTATGCCCATGGCTACTCCGCCAGTCCCTGGGGACAACTCAGAGGTTTATGCCCACAGCAGCTCCTTTCTTCTTTCTCCCAGTGAAGACACCGACTCCAAATGCTCAGCTCAACGCAGCTCTTTATTGCTTTGTCTGTCCAGGTCAGTAGAATGGACCCTGACTAGTCTGTGCACCGCCCTTACATCCCCTTCAGGGGCTAGCTAGGGACCAATCAGAGGCTGCCACTCCATATAGGCCTTGGCCAATCAGGGAAGATATGCAAATTTGGGTTGGTAAAAGCAACCAATCGGGGGTGGTTCCTAAACAGTCCAATCAGGAGCTGTTTGGTGGTTTGGAAACAGCCAATCAGGTGTCGAGGGGTCTGAGGAGAGGAGTTGGATGCCAGCGCCATCTTTGGAAACTCGAGGCCCAGGGGTTCCTGGATGTAGGGTAAAGGTTACTGCCTGGGGAACATGCCTCAGACCTCCAAGTGGGCCTAGATAGGCCCCAGGGCAAATTGCTTCTCTAGGCAGTGCCCTACACAGAAATAGTTGCATAATGGAAAAAGCCAATGCTGTATTACTTTGTACCCCACCAACATTTACCAATAAAGGGAGAGAAAAAAAGAAACTGGCCCAGAGAAGGAAGGAATGGGAGGGGGAACAATATAGAGGAGTAAAGTAGGACAAGAAAGCACAAAGTAGAGGATGCAACTATATGAATATATGGAAAAAGAGGGGAAGGGAAAGAAAAAAGAGAGGGGCAGTATTACCTTAGTCCATAAACAGTACCCCCAGCAACAAATATTAAATGGAAACTAGCATAGAAGTAAGCAGAGAATAAAAGAAGAGATTCAGGCTACCTATTCCTACAATTAAATGTATAAGCAGATGACTCAAAATGGCTTGTATTAGCTAAGAATATCTAAACATTTTTAAGTTCTATAGTTCCATGAATGACATTTGAACGCATTGTTTTATTGCATTTTAAATCATACAGAAGGGTTAATGAATCAATTTTTAGACAGTTGTATATAATTTTCAAGTTTAAAAAAATGTTGAAAACTGTTGCTTTGCATAAGGCACCTGGAGATACCACTGACTGCCCTCAGGGGACAGGAAGATGCTTTGCTGCCACCTGCTGGTTTCTAGAGCTATACCAGGTACTTGTGGGTTCAAATATATATATATATATATTTTTTTTTCCCCCTTTTTACTAGTTCCCTACCAGTGCATTTCAAAATAAACAGGGAAAAAGATAATTCTTAGTGGCAAGACCATAAGTTCTCAGATTCATTATAATTCAATAACCTTGGGGCTTTCTGAGTAAATTACTTTCATTATAGTTAGACTACTTCTGTGACTCCTATAAAAATGGTGTTCTCATTCACTTGCATTTCTTGAACAGGAAGGAGGCATAGATAGAGCCTAAACACATGTCCATTCTATCATTCAGTTGGTCAATTACTATATATTTGCCACATCCCAGGTATTTTATTCAGTACTGGGTATTCAGCAGTAAACAAAAGAAAGCCCTTATCTTCAACACCATCCTTGGACCCGGGTAAAGCCCTGATCTCTGCCTATCACAAATACATACAAATAAATTTGTTTCAAAATGTGGGGCCTGTCCCTCAAAACCTGCCACGTCAGACTGAGGTTGAAATATTGTCTCTGAAAACAATGTTTTTTTCCCTTGCATTAAGAAATATGCATCAATTATAGCTAAACTCATGGATTTAATGAATATAACATAGCAAATATCTGTAGCACAGTTTTTAGTGGCTCTAAAACTGGTATTTTAAATTCAAAAACAATCGAGAAAGTAAGTTTTTTCTGCTCAACTGAATAATCTGAGGCAGGCATGTAATCACAAAACCCAAGGAGATGATAATCAAAACACAATTAGGAACAAATCCAAACAATTGTTTTAAAATACAGAAAAATATAATTCATGATTACTGTATATTATTTTCACCTGCAGCTGTACCATCGGGGCATCCGATCCTGTCAGACCTCAGAAGCTAAGCAGGGTCGGGGCTGGTTAGTTCTTGGATGGGAGACTGCCAAGGAACACCAGGTGCTGTAGGCTTGGGAGGAGAACCCAGCAACCCACCCCCAAAAATCAATCCACCATTGAAACCTCTATGAACAGTAGAGAAACACTGACAATAGTGTTTCACCTGTTGTACGTAGGGTCGTCCGACTCAACAGCACCTAACAACAACAACATATTTTTTTCACACCAAAGCTTTTTAAAAAAATTATATTTATGAACGTCTGAATTATTTTTCTTTTTACTTTACCAGCTTACTTCCAAAGTAAATTTTGGCACGTCACTACATATCATCAGACCTGACAGGGAAAGAATGAACCAAATATCTGTAGCACATTTTTTATTTCATTCTGATAAAACTTTAAAAAATCCAGACGGCAGCCAGGCATTGTGGTGCACACCTGTAACGCAAGCACTTGGAAGGCTGAGGCTGGAAGATACTGAGTTCAATGACAACAAGGGCTACATAGCGAAATAACAACAACAAAAAATATATATATGAAACCCGACGGTGTTCAGCATTAACAGATGGTTAGCGCGGAGGTCAGCAGCTCCTCCCTCGCCTGTTCCCACTCCAAGAGACAAACTTAGGGAGATGAAAGAACCAGCTGGGGCTCACACAGCCAAGAGGCGTGGCGCTGACATTTGCACCCGGCAACGTGGTTCCCGACCCTGAGCAGTAGCCCCCGTGCGATGCTGCTGGATAAGCACTCACCGAACGAATGCTCCTGGATGCAGGTCCCTGAAGCTCTCGGAAGGCCTCGCCGGAGACAAGCAGAACCCCACGCCGCGCGCGCACCGCCGCGCCGCAGCCCGGCTGCAGAAATCCACAGGTGTAGCCCTAGGTTGGTGGGGCTGGGGGCGGGGCCTCGCGGAGAGGCGTGGCTGAGAGCGGTGCTTAGGAGAGAGGCGCGGCCAGTGGGCGGGGCTCCGCGTTGAAGAGGCGGGGCTATCGTTTCGCGTTTCCCACAGGTTTGTCCCTCTTCCCGTGCCGTAGACTCAGAAACCGGAAGTTCCTCTGAGACCCGCCTTAGGTTTCCGGGCAAGCGTGGGGCTCGTTGGTACCATGTGGGAGCTGCTGTGAGGCGTTGTTGGCTTTCTATTCCTCCCGAATTCCGCGATCACGGTGAGGAGGAGCGCAGAACCGCAGCGGATCGGGGCGGCGCACCAAGGGAGGACAAGGAACCCGCTTGCTTCGTGGGTGTCTGCGGTGTCGGGGTTGAAGGAAGCCCCAGCGCAGCCCTGAGAATGCAGTTAGTTAGCGCTGTCGCTGTGATGTTTGCTTGTCGGGGGGCGCGAGTCCCTGGACAGCCGATTTCTGTGTCCTCGGGGTGCAGAGCGCGCTGTCCTTTAACGTGGTCGCGGCGTTTGCTGCTCTTGAGTTAGGACTTCTCACCGCAGTTGTGGGTTTTGACTTAACGTTTTTAGAAATCCTCGGGTGTGAGAGATGACGTCCTTGGCGCAGCAGCTCCAGAGACTTGCCCTCCCTCAAAGCGATCCCAGTCTCCTGTCTAGACGTGAAGTTGCCTCTTTGTTGTTTGACCCCAAGGAAGCAGCCACCGTCGACAGGGACACCGCCTTTGCCATTGGTGAGCCGTGCCTCAGCTCAGGAAAGCTCTTGGAAGCGTTTGTTTTCGGGAGGTTACTGTGTTTTCCTGGGTTCTCTTTTGCCCTACTGTCTTTAGCAGTTTCCGACTTGATTTATATTGTCAGGTGAAAGAGTAACATAACCGAGTACCAGATGCTTGAAATGTACTTGTTGTTGTTGTTGTTGTTGTTGTTAGGTGCCGTAGAGTTGGTATCCGACTCATAGCGACCCTCTGTACAACAGGGGAAACACTATTGTCAGTGCCTCTCTGCTGTTCATAAGGTTTTCAATGGCATAGGGTTTTCAATGAAATGTACTTAGGTAGTGGTATTCGAATTTCACAAACGAAGAAACAAGTTTATGTAGGTCAACTAATATGTGAAAAAGGAAAAACAGCAAAGGAAAGGGCTGGGCTGGAAGAGGAGTCTTCCAGGAGGGAATGAAAAAGAGAAGAAGAAAGAAGGAAAATAATTGGCTCCTGCCATGAAATACTTTGTGTCCTCCTCGTTAGTGAGGAAAGATTTATTCTGTGTTAAAAACAAACAATCTAAGCTGGGTGCCATGGTGCATGCCTGTAATCCCAGCTGCTGGGGAGGCAGAGGCAGGAGGATCGCAAGTTCAAGACCACAGGCAGTCTGCGTAATTTAGCGAGACCCTGCCTCAGAAAGTAAAAAAAACATGGGCTTGGGGTGCAGCTCAGTGGTCCAGCACTTGCAAAACATGCAAGTGCAAGACCCTGGGTTCAACCCACAGTACCGCAAATAAATAAATAAATAAGTAAATCTGTGTTTGAGATTGTATTACATATTATTCATACTAAAAGAGTTTGAAGACTTTAGAAGTAAGTAAAACTGAAAAGAGGATAGAATGAGTTTGTTAATAAAATGACCTTTTTCTAGGACGTACTGGCCTGGAGGAGCTGCTTGGAATTGATCCTGCCTTTGAACAGTTTGAAGCACCCTTGTTCAGCCAGCTAGCAAAAACCTTGGAGCGCAGCGTTCAGACCAAAGCAGTGAACAAGCAGCTGGATGAAAACATTTCATTATTCCTTACTCATTTGTCCCCTTACTTCCTGCTTAAGCCAGCGCAGAAGTGTCTGGAATGGTTGATTCACAGGTAACTAACAGAATTACAGAAATAATTATAGGCTAGCCACTTTGACCCTTATGTGTCTGTCAGCCTGTCCTGCTGTGGAGGGCATGCATGTTGGTATGATGCTGAAAGCTATGCCTCTGGGATTTCAGATACCACCAGAGCCACCTGTGGTGGACAGGTTTTGGCTGAGCTTCCAGATTAAGACAGACTAGGGAGAAGGACCCAGCAGCCCACTCCCAGAACAGTCAGTCATTGAAAACCCTATGAATAGCAGAGGAGCATTGTCAAATACAGTGCTGAAAAATAAGACATGCAGGCTGGAAAGCATTCAAGAAAATGACTGGGGAAGAGTTGTCTCCTCAAAGTAGAGTTGACTGTAATGGTGGGAATGGAGTAAAGCCTCTAGGACCGCCTTTTGCTGATGTGGCACAACTAAAAATGAGAATAAGCATAGTGACTGCTGCAATGGGCTCAAACATAAAAAGGTCATGTGCATTGCACAGTGTTGGGTATTGTTTTGTTCTATGGTACGTAAGGTTGCTGAGTTGGATTCAACTCCACAGCACCTAACAACAACCACTTTGACCTTTTAAAAAATTAAATAGTTGAGAACAGTTACCAATTTAAAGCTGCAAAAAAAAATTTCCCCTCAATACCAGGGGATTGAACCCAGGGCCTCACATGTTTTCAAGCACTCTACCACTGAGATGCATCCCCACCCCATTCTTTTACTTTTTACATTGAGACAGGGTCTTGCTAAGTTGTGCAGGCTGCCTCTGGCCTCAAACTTGCAACCTTCCTGCCTCCACCTCCAGAGTTGCTGGGATTCCAGGTGTGTGCCACCATGCCCAGCACAACCAGGTATCCTAAGAGAGTGATATGGTATCTAGAGTGCAAAGGAAGCATGTTCTTCTTTTAAACATTCTACCAAAAATCTTGAGGAAGTGGTCTAATCTCATTAGTTTTTTGTTATTGTTTTTGTTGTTGTTTTGGGATAGGAACTCACTATGTAGCCCAAGCTGGCCTTGAACTCACTTTATAGCCTAGGCTGTCCTTGATCCTCCTGCCTTAGCCTCCTGAGGGCTGAGATCATCTGCCTGGCTTAGCCTCGTTAGTGCCAAGTTGCTCATGTCACTTTCTCATTACAGATTCTTCCATTATACTTGGGGCAAAACTTCTTTCTTGCCAAAGTGAAGGGTGACAAAAGTTTAAGAAAAACAGTAACGGCAAATGTGCCGTGAGCATTTCTGCACTAGTCCCTCTGATGAGCACTTTTTGTGCATTATCTCACTGAGTCTGAGGGGAGCATTCCGAGGGGAGATACTTGTATTACTCCTTTTCCAGTAGAGAAGACAGTCTTACAGGGGGTCACTTGTCTGAGTCACATTACTAGTAGGTGGCAGAGCCAGGATCTAACTGAAGATTGACTCCAGGGTCTGATCTTTCCTCTGCTTTGCAAAGTGTCGGGAAGTTTACTCACTTTTCTTGCTTCATTGCCACGAAATCACAGCTAACAGCTTTTTGTTTATTCTCTCAGTGTATGTGTCTTACAAGCAGAAAGATCTCTGTTTCATTAATGGAGACATGAGAGTGTACTGATTTCCTTTCAGGAAGCATGTGAGTCTTTGTGAAAATGTAATTTTAAGTTGAGTCTTCTGATTATCAGAACATTAGACTCATCAGACAAAAAAGAATGTTCTAAAGTCTATAAAAATTCCTTTTGCCATCTAGTCTTTAGTTTCTTGCAAGCAGATTGTTAATGTAAGTACTTTTTCATTTGATTTTTCACATATTTCTTCTTGTAACTCATTTATCCAGCAAACATTAAGTTTGATACATGGGTGGATAGATTGCCCTTGGTTACCATCCTGAAATATATATCTTAATAAAGGTTTGTGCATGATTTTGGAGAGGTAGCTCTACCTGGATTAGGGGAGGAAAGCTTTATGGGAAAAGTCACATCTTAGCTAGTAGTAAAACCTTACGTAAAAATTAATGGAAGGTGGTGTGGTGCTGTAAGAAAAGTACATGTAAACACTTATGACGGTTTAGACAGAGACAAGAGGATCACTTACTTGAGAACTAGGAAAAGCACCTTGAGGAAGGAGCAGCATGAGCCTGGCCCTGAA
This sequence comes from Pedetes capensis, assembly GCA_007922755.1. Taxonomy (NCBI): domain Eukaryota; kingdom Metazoa; phylum Chordata; class Mammalia; order Rodentia; family Pedetidae; genus Pedetes; species Pedetes capensis. The sequence goes on from VMDO01000825.1 coordinate 18,445, forward strand.
GATGGGAAAGGGGCCAATGTAGCTGACAGAATTAATACATCCCTTACATTCTTAGGGCACAGGGACTGATTCAAAGCTCCGTCAAGTTCATGTGCAAATTATATGTGGTTGCAATTTGGCATTTTGGTTTATCTAAGGAAATTATTGAGGTTTTCTTCATAATTTGTCTTTTGGTTTTGGACATCCAGTGGTCAGGAAAGCCATGAAAGGCTTCTGGGACCCAGAGAGGAGCTGAGCTTTGCTGTCTTATTGGCTGATTGTTTTTCTGGGGGTTGACTGTTACGATCTCACAGTCCCTTAAGGTTAAAAGAAAGTGAATGGGTTGTAAATTTTAACACTGAATGTTCAAAAGTATTACTGAATTAGAGTTGGCCACACTGTGTTGAGGTGAACTTAAATTCGAAATAGAGGGCTTATGATTTAAGGGCTCTTATCTTGCTTACAGTTATTGATTATTTTGACTGATGTTCGTACTGGGTTTTTTTTACATCATCGATCCAGGATTTGGACATGTCAGGAATGATGTGCCCGTAAGTTTTGTGTCAATTTGAATTGTTTGTTTTTTCCCAGGTTCCATATTCATCTTTACAATCAAGACAGCCTCATTGCTTGTGTTCTGCCATACCATGAGACGAGAATATTTGTGCGGGTGATACAGCTGCTAAAAATTAATAATCCAAAGCACAAATGGTTCTGGTTGTTTCCAGTTAAGGTAGGATTGTCGAATGACATGCATCTGGACATAATGATTACAAATCTTGATTAAAGGATATTTTTTGGAAAAAATGAAGGCCTTAGGCTTTCTGGGGTTCACCCAAATATTACCTACCTTGCTTTTGTTTTCTAGCTTCCAATTGAAACTATTAATAACATTTAGTACCTTAATAACATTTGGTACCATCAGGCTGGGCATTTTAAATTATGTTATTTTAGAATCTCACAAAACTCTTCTTATAGATGAGGACAGACTCAGAAAATGAAGTTACTTGCTAGAGTTCACGTAAGTAAAGTGTGCAGGGCTGGGATGTGAATCACATCTGATGCTAAAGCCAGTGTCTTTCCACTGTACCGTGCTGTTTGGCATTTTGAATTTTGGAATCGAAGAGGTTTAAAAAAGTTGGAGAGGGGCCAGTCATGGTGGTGCACACCTATAATCTCAGCTCTTGGTAGGAGGAGGCAGAGGACTGCAAGTTTGAGGCCAGCCTGGGTTACATAGTGAGACCCTCTGTCAAAAAAAAAAAAAGGGAGAGTCACAGGTTTGAAATACACGAAGTGAAAGGATAAGTTGAAGCGCGTCAAGCAATTATTGAAACTGCGTATATGGTGTTTAGAATTAATTTACAGAAAAATAACAGGACAGTAGTCCATCAAGAAGGGTCCGACATCATACGAGTGCAGTACCACCACCGACTTACCATTAGCACTCTGTCTGCAACACCGAGTAGAGGAAAGCAGGTGTGTGTTGTCAGCAGGGACTGTGATGGATGTGGAGCCTGGTGATTCTAGCGGGGAGGAGGACAAATGACAGAGTTAGCTTGACAGACGGTAGTGAAGTGAGTGGTCACAGTGGGTGAGAGAGAAGGAGTGGGGAGCTCTGAACTGAAAGGAAGATGTGAGAACCTGGAGTAGCTGTTCAGTGCTCACGGCCACTCTGTGGTGAAGCTGCTTCTCAAGCTGCTTCTCCCAGTGCTCCCTCTGCTCACAGCATCCGGGTCCATTTCCCCCAGTCTGCACACAGACCTTGCAGCTTCCTGCCCTCGTTTCCGTGTATCCAAGCCCCACCCACCTGCTAAAGGTTAGGTCACTTGCAAGTCTCCATCATTGGTTCATCTCATATTTATTAACAGACGATGTGCAATGCTAGGTGGTGAGAATAAGCAGTGTAAGTTGTTCGGGTTCCTGATCTGTTTCTCTTATAAGCATTGTTGTAAAGCAGCGACAGAACCATATCACATTGGCTCAAAAACCAAATCTCCCCAGTAGAGTTAGTAAGAATCTAGAGCAGTAGTCTCCAACCTTTTTGGCACCAGGGACCAGTTTTGTGGAAGACAGTTTTCTTATGCACTAGGGTGAGGCGGGGGACCGTGTTGTGGATGATTCAAGTACATTATACTTACTGTATAAATACAGACGAAGTTTCACTCACTCACATGCTGCTCACACCAGAACCAGTCCCCGGCCTAGAGGTTGAGATCCTCTGGTCCTGAGAATCCAGATTAGATAAATACATTAAAAATGTGACATGTGATAAACATTCTTCATGGAATTCTCCTGTCTCCACTATTAACCTTCTCTTCCGAATTTCTAGAGTTTGTACAATTTTGTGTGTTTATCTCACTACCACCATTATATTTATGAACTGTTACACTACAAAGATATTACTAGGGTAGGTGCATGAAAGTAGTGATGGATGTCTCTAACAGCTTGGTCTTTATGTTGATAACAGCAATCTGGAGTACCCTTGGCGAGAGGAACTTTGGTTACCCATTGTTACAAAGACCTTGGATTCATGGATTTTATTTGTAGTCTGGTGAGCAGATCTGTGAAGGTGAGTAGTGTATGTTTCATAGACATGTGATCCCATGAAATGACTCCCTGCTCTGCATGAGGAAACCATAGGAAAGCCTTCCCTAGGAGCTGTGGGACTTTGAAGAAATCCTTTTTGTTGAATGATCTGCTGTTTTGGTGCACGAGCAGTTTGAGAATCAGTCTTTTTTTTTTCTTAACCAAAGGTGTTTTTCTACAAAAACAAATTAATCTATTTATTGCCAAAGTCTAGCGCCAGTGATTTTATTAAACATAGAAACCATCAAAAAAAAAATGTCAGGAAGATTGTTAGAAAATTCATTCTTATATTGTATATTGGGTATTGCATATGGTAAAAATTAAAATGTCAGCATCGTTTAGGAGAACTGCAGATATTTGTGTGTTTTAATCTAATTGCCTATAAGCATATTTTGTTTGTGTTCCTTCTTTCAGGCTTTTGCTGAGTACCTGGGAAGCCCGGCTCAGTTGAGGGTGCTCTTGGCTTTCTATGCTTCCACCATCGTGTCTGCCTTAGTGGCTGCTGAGGACGTGTCTGACAATATAGTTGCCAAACTATTTCCATATATCCAAAAGGTTGGTCTGGTTCCTGTGTCAAGTAGATTAAGGAAATTTCTTGCCTTTGAAAATTTCATTTAGAAAAGTGTTATTATTACTGACAGTTTATTTCAGGTGGTTAAGATTTAATCTTAGGTGAAAGGTGCAACATTTTTCAGACCTTAATTAGGTCTCTGGAGAATAAGTGTTGGCTTGCTCACTCTGCCGCTGTCTCCAAGGTCTTTGTCCGTAGCAGTTGTTTTACCTTACTGGAAAAAGAGCCGAGCAGGCAGTTCCTTCCAGTCTTAGGCCATCTCTTACCCGTTCCCTTTGCCCTGCTTCTGCTTCTCAGCATTTCCTCTTCCCAAGTGTTGTGATGCCTACTGCCACCCCGAGTGCCCCATGCAGGTTCTGCTTTTTGCTTCCTGCTAATGTCTTGAATTGCTGGGGTTTAGCTCAGTTGGTAGAGCACTGCTCTGCAGTCTCTGAGGTCCTGAGTTCGATCCCCAACACCACAAAATGGGAGAAGGACGTGGCAACCCACTCCCAAGGCAATCCCAAAACAGCCATTGAAAACCCTATGAGGGTCGTGATGAGTCGGACTGGACTCGACGGCACCTAACAACAACAACAACAACAATGTCTTGAATCAGATACTTTTTACTCCTATCATTGGTGTGACTTAAGTCTCCCTTCCACAGATAGGGCTTTGCAGATAAAAATAGCACTTGTTAGTTCCTGTCAGGATATGTAATTGGATGTTGAATTAGACTTTTCCAACAGCCCTTGTCTTTCTCATCCAAGAGGCCTGTCTCATCCTTGTGTCCACCCAAGAAAGGGAGTCAGCACATTGATTATCTGCTTCTAAAGAGTGGCTGGGCTGGGATTTAGCTCAGTTGGTAGAGTGCTGCTCTGCAGTCGCTGAGGTCCCAGGTTCAATTCCCAGCACCCCAAGAATGGGAGAAGGATGTGGTAATCCACTCCCGAGGCAATCCCAAAAACAATCAGCCATTGAAAACCCTATCAGGGTCTCTATGAGTCAGACACAACTCGACACCTAACAACAATAGAGTGGTTGGTTGTCAGTGTGTATTAGGTTTATTAGCCTTTAACTTACAACACTTTTTAAATTTACTTTTAACTGATAGCATAAAAGCATAAGAGTTGTACCTATCTCTGGGGTACCTTTTGATGTTGTTTAAATCAGGGTAAACATCGGTTTCCTAAATCATTGACATTTCTAATTTGTCATAGTAAAATAACGTTTTAAGTAGAAAACAATAATTCCTATACTTTGTTATTTTCCTTATATTTTAAAAAAATATTTAGGGATTGAAATCATCCTTACCAGATTACAGAGCTGCTACCTACATGATAATATGTCAGATTTCTGTGAAGGTGACCTTGGAAGATACTTTTGTCAATGCACTGGCATCGCAGATCATCAGAACACTGACCAAGGTTCCCTCGTTGGTTAAGGATGGATTAGGATGCTTGATAATTCTCCTGCAGAGACAGAAGCCAGAGAGCCTCGGGAAAAAGTATGTAATCGTTGAGTTGAGAAATGATGGTACCTAGAGGTCAAAAAGGGGCTGGGGTTTAGCTCAGTTGGTAGAGTGCTGCTCTGCCATCTCTGAGGTCCCGAGTTCGATTCCCAGCACCCCAAAATGGGACAAGGACGTGGTGACCCACTCCCAAGGCAATCCCAAAACAGTCAGCCATTGAAAACCCTATGAGGGTCGCTATGAGTCAGACTCGACTCGATAGCACCCAACAACAGAGGTCAAAAAAGTCATTTTGAGTAATTTTCAGATTGCCACTTGCTGTCTAACTTGTTGCCATGTCACGTCTTCAAAGGCCGTTCCCTCACTTGTGTCACGTTCCCGACCTCATCGCAACACTGTGTGAGATTTCCGAAACGTGCGATATCAGTCCCCTCCTCCGCTACATGCTTCCCCATCTGGTTGTCTCCATCATTCAGCACGTGACAGGTACGGGCTTCCGCATTTTGGGGCCAGAGGCTTCCTTTCTAAGCTGTGACCCTCTTAAAATAGGAGCCATGCCCTGGTTAGTATGGCTAAACCATTTTAAATGGCTGCTATTCAGTTGTTCCTGGGTAACCTGTCTGTTACTCAGTGAAGTTCTTGGAGTAGGGAGCAGGTTGGTTGGAGAGAGAGCATAATATTGAGTGATTTCTCAGAATTCTGTTGTATATACATGTGTGTTTTTAAATAGTCTTGACGTGAAAAAGATTGTGGAATCAAAGTACAAAGTACTTTCTCTTTCTCATTTAAGTATTTAATGATCTTTAGTGATTAACAGTAAATATCTCATCCATCTGCCAAAAAAGTTTCTCTCTTGAAAGTCAGTAAGGCCAAGAAAACCTTGTGGGTAAAAATCCAAATTCTAAAAGAAAACCAAATAATTAACTAGAAAGCGATGATTTGCATTATTTACCCTTCAATCAATACAAAAAGAAGGAGAATATACTTGGTCCTATTCTGCTTAGAAAATACGAGGAAAGATGTTCTCTAAAATTATGTCAGTCTGTTGGAAATAAGGTTTGCACATCCAGATCTTGCTTTAAAACTTGCATTTCTGAAGACTAGCATAAATGAAACGTAATCTTCCTGTTCCCGTGGTGATAAGTAATGTTGGCCCAGGCTTTGAAGGTAGGGGCTAACATTAGATTCAAATTTATAGTAAGTCTAGAATAGAAAATGACAACTTTGGTTCAGATGGAAGTTTTGAGATGAAAGTTTAGCCTATTTTCAGAGATAATTTACTGAGGTCTAGGTTCATGGTCTTGCTTTACCACTAACTTGTAAGGTAGCTTGGAGAAAGACTGTACTTGTTGCCTTTGTTTAATTATTGATATAATCATTATAAAATTTGTTAAAAATACAGAGAATTTCAAGTAAAGGACAAGTGGGAGCAATGTATGTAAAAATGCTTTGAAAATATAAATGTCTAAATAGGTAGAATACACCTTTGAAAGTAGGTAAAAACCTGGATATTGATATGTTTTAAAATTATTCCTTGAAAGGTTTTCTGCTAATAAGTAATTTGAGCATTTCCCCTGACTCAATTTTAATTTGTTACATATTAAGGAGATGAAACTGAAGAGATAGATGGTCAAATCTACAAGAGACACTTAGAAGCTATACTCACGAAGATTCCACTGCAGAACAACCTGGACCATTTGTTGGCTAGGTACACCTTGTTTTTGACTTGCTTTTGACTTACATACTTGTGACTCTATACATTTCAGGGTTAGTTAGCAGTGTTCTAGTATCTCTTTTTAAGATATACCTTGCTTCTATACCATTTCATTAACTACAGGTATTTAATCCAATAATTATGGCATCATAAAAAGAAAAGGTAATTTTTCTTTCTTGTCTTCAATGCTTATAGAAGAAAATTGAAAAATAATGGTTCAGCTAAATTTGGGGTATAACTAAATGCAATTTTTGAGCGTTTAAAGTTTTCTAGTAATAAATGAACCACAATGTCTGAAATAACACATTGCAGTTGATAGTAATATGTCGATTGTTGTTGTGTGCTGTAAATGTTGCTTAGAAATGTAATATTAAGGATAGGCATAGAGTAAAGATGATTTCTTCCTTTTCTGTAGAGATATTTCAGTGTCCCTCTTTTCATTTCCTAAAGGCCAGCTTGATAAAATGAATAGAATATAGGCATTGCCGTCAGACATAGGTTGGAATCCTGCTTCTGCTCCTTCCAACAGAATAGTAAGCTGCAGAGGTCAGACCACCTGGACCTGTTTCTGCCATTGTGTAAGGTCGGACAGGGGCCTGCCTGGTGGTGTGCATTCATTTAGGCCCCTTGCCCGCAGGCTGGTTTGAGAGTGAAATGAGAGTGAATGTGTGGAGGCTTTGCTTAGGCTCTGGAATCAGAACAAGGTTTAAAATTTTGTTGAACATACAGCTATACAGCTATACAGCTGTAATCCCAGCACCTTGGGAGTCTGAGGCAGGAGGATGGTGAGTTCAAGGCAAGCGGCAGCCTGCATAACTTAGTGAGACCATCTCTCAAAATAAAAAATAAAAAAGGGGCTCAGGATGCAGCTAAATGGTAGAGTGCTAGTATGTCTGAGGCCCTGGGTACGACGCCCAATACTGTAAGAAAGTGAAATAAAACAAAAGCCTACCTGCTTTTTCTGGCACAGAAGGGCTCACTAATGGTTGAGTTTTGTTGCCTTTTTTTTTTTTTTTTTCCTGGTACTGGGGGTTGAACCCAGGGCCTTGCGCTTATGTGTTTTGCAAGTGCTATACCACTGAGCTGCCCCCTCAGCCCATTTTTCTACTTTTTTTGAGACATGATCTCACTAAATTACATAGACTGCCTCTGGTCTCAAACTTGTGATCCTCCTGCCTCAGCCTCCTGAGCCACTGGGATGACAGGCCTGCGCCACCAGGCCCAGCTCAAGTTTTATTGCTTTTAATGGGCCTCAGGCAAATTGGAAGATGTCTTATGCCCCAGTTGTCAGTAATATTATATTTTCTACCGTGTAGAGGTGTGATGATTAGAGATAATACTATGAAGCACTTAGACCATAGGAGAAACCCAATAACTGGTAACTCACGTCTGCTGACATCCTGCCTTCTTTTACAGCCTTCTTTTTGAAGAGTACATCTCGTATAGTTCAAAGGAGGAAATTGATCCTAATAAAGTATCTGTGCTTAATCAAGAATTTCTTCCACTCATCAGACTTTTAGAAAGCAAGTAAGTTGTGTGTGTGTGTGTGTGTGTGTGTGTGTGTGTGTGTGTGTGTGTGTGTGTGCAGGATTCACAGTCGCATCTTAATATCGTTGAGTTGTGAAGAGACTGTCCTTTTCTTATTTTTCCCTTTTCAAGAAGGGACAAGTATAGGAATTAAATATATTTGAAATACATGCGGAAATAAGGATTATGTGAAACTGCTTTTGCAGAGAGACACTTTTGTTCTTGAGGTCACATGATAACAGACTTGACCAGTACCATTTGCTTTTATGTATACCATCTCACTCTGAATAATTTTCATAATTTTATTTTGTCTTTACACGTGCATGGTATATACAGTAATAGCTTTATTTGTTTCCGTTGTTGTTGTTGTTGTTGTTGTTGCTGTTGCTGTTGTTGTTGTTGCAATAGTAAGGAGTTAAACCCAGGGCCTTGCACATGTCAGACAAGTGCTTTACCACTGAACCTTTTTGTTTTTTATTTTGAGACAAGGTCTTGCTAAGTTGCACAGGCTGCCCCTCACCTTGAACGCTTGATACGCCTGCCTCTGAGTAGCTGGGATTACAGGCATGTGCCACCATACATGGCAGGTTAATAGCTTTATTAAGAATGCTCAATAAATTCTTTGATTTCTTCTCAGATACCCCAGAGCATTAGACGCTGTATTAGAGGAGCGCCTAAAAGAAATTACAGGTCTTAAAAAACAGGAGCTTTTCCACCAATTTATTTCTCTTTCTACGTGTGGAGGAAAGTATCAGGTACGTTGCTCTTCTCCAGAAGAATTATGTGATGGGAAATAGGGTGGTGTATGGTTATTCGAGGGGCTGGGATGTAGCTCAGTTGGTAGAGCGCCGCTCTGCAGTCTCTGAGGTCCCAAGTTCAATTCTCAGTCTCTGAGGTCCCAAGTTCAATTCCCAGCACAACAAAAATGGGAGAAGGACATGGCAACCCACTCCTGAGGCAATCCCGAAACAATCAGCCATTGAAGACCCTATAAGGGTCGCTGTGAGTCGGATATGACTCGATGGCACCTAACAATAACTAACATGGTTATTCGAAGACCTCCAGAAGAAAATTTCTTGCTCTCCTCTCTTTGGAAAATGTCAGAGATGAAGCTTTATGCAGTCTGCCTAGTTACCAGAAATAAAGCTCTGAGGCAGGAACTAAATCATTAAAGACAAGTAAGATTATTTTTCAGTAACTATGAGCACAGTGCTTATTTGAGGAAAAGTATTATTTGGGAATTTCACATATCTTGTTCATTGACAATCACTAGAGGGTAGGCTTATGGGTTTCTGGGGCTCCTTGTCTTTGTCCTACATCTCTGCTTTCCAGTGCTATACCCTCCAGCCATTTGTGAAGTTTAAAGTGATGATTAGAATGGATCATTCTCATGATAAAGCCTCTGAAATTTTCTGTTTCAACCCTAAATCTTTATATTAGAGGTTAGACAGTTAAGCAAAAGTTCTTATAATTAGCTTTGAAAACTGGTATCATGAGTGTGATTGATTTAGTTCTTCTCTTCCATAATTGAACTTTTGTCTTTAATGCTGTTCCATTTCCAAATCATAGGTTGGTAAGTAGATTGCCTCCTTGGTGTAATTTCATGAGTGATTTGACTGTCACTTTGTTATGTTATTTAGCTGAGTTTGTGTTCTTTTTTCAGTGAGGTGTTAATCTAGTGATTTATCACATGTACTTTTCACTTGGAATTGTTGTTGTTGTTGATAGGTGCCGTCGAGTCAGTATCCGACTCATAGCGACCCTCATAGGGTTTTCAATGGCAGACTGTTTCAGGATTGCCTTGGGAGTGGATTGCCAGGCCCTTCTCCCATTTTTGCGGTGCTGGGAATTGAACTCCAGACCTCAGAGACTGCAGCGCAGTGCTCTACCAACTGAGCTAAATCCCAGCTCACTTGGAATTAGATATCCATAAAAAGGGTAATTCTACTTCACAGAATTACTTCACTAAACTGAACCAGCACATACCCTCAGGCGTGTACAAAATCCCACCATGCACACTACAAATGTTTGTTGTAGCTCAAAATTGTCTGGAGACAATTTTGCTTTACTCTTTGGTTTCTGAAGTTAGATGGTTGTTACTGAATACGTTGGGCAGTTTGCGGTGTTTCCTGAATTTTTATTCTTGGTCCTGTGCTGCTCAGATTAAGTGAAATTATTTGGTTATTGTGTTGAACCTACAGTTTTTGGCGGATTCTGATACCTCTTTGATGCTCAGTCTTAATCATCCCCTTGTTCCTGTGAGACTTCTGGCCATTAATCATCTGAAAAGTATCCTGAAAACATCAAAGGTTTGTGTCAGCTAACTTTCAATTGTGATTTATTTTCCTTACAATGAGCAGTCTAACTGTAGAACAAGAAATTGGAATTAGCGCGAAGAATTGATATTGTGAAGTTACAGAGATAAGCTGCATTTTATTATTGCCTAAGAGTTTTTTTATATTCATCTTGTTGATTTTTAAATCTTTTTTGTACATATTTTCTATATTTTAAGGAGTTATAGTTAATTTTAAAGTTGATATATAAATAATACATTTTTTAGTTTTGTTTTTCTGTTTGTTTTTGTTTTGTTTTTCAAGACCTGGTCTCACTATGTTTCCCAGACTGGCCTTGAACTTGCCATCCTCCTGTCTCTGCCTCCTGAATGCTAGGATTACAGGCGTGCACCACACCCAGCTCTATAAGTAACAATTAAAAGCAACACTAGGATACGTGAGAATATTCTTTGTAAGTGGCTGATATACTAGTGAAATTTGAGAAATGATGCTTTTTTTGCTACATTTCTGACCTGGCATGAGTTACGTTTCACTCACAAGCTGCTAATAGGTTTGCCTTATGGATTTCTTAAATAATTAAGCTCATTGGATATTGGCCTTTGTTGTGATTGGCAGATTTTGGTGTCTAGAATAAAAGGGATTCCTAGAATTTTCCTGGAGCTGTTCTTGTCCCTTCCTTTACTTCTAATTTCTTTTGCCCTGTTGTCTGGGTGCTTTACTGAAGGACATTATCTGTTCACTTTACAAGCTGGAGTCTGGTAATTGCAGTTCATGCCTTTCCTTGCCTGTCAGATTTCATTTTCCCTTCTCCATCAGTGACAGGGCAAAGGTGCTATTCCAGAAGTCCACACTGAGATACGTGGCTGTTAGCTCTCGAGGAAACGGTGGTGACATTGGACAAAATAATAAGACACAGCTTAACTTTTGTGAATTCTAGGGGTTTTACTTGGTCTTCCAATAGAACAACATGTATTTTTTATAAAATTACTTAGCTCTGCTCCCCCCACACCATGTACAGACGGGGATATATAAAGGTTGATGAGCATTCTTACTTTTGCTACTGTGAATGAATATATATATATGTGTATATATATATATTTTTTTTTTTCCTTTCTGTTTCATTTGTAATTTAAAAGAATGGAATATTTGTTTGGGGTATACTGGCTTTGCATACATTTCTTTATCCTTGTAAAAATCAAAATAATAATAGTAGCTAACTTCTGTTTTTCAGTACTAGGAGGTTGAACTTAGTGTCCTACCATTAAGTTGCACCCCCACCCTGGCCCTTTTTTACTTTTAATTTCAATTATCTTAATGTATGTATGTAAATATGTATGTATGTATGTGTGTATTTTGCAGTTACGGAGGGTTTAACGCAGGGCTTCATGCATACTTTCGCAAGCATCTTATCACTGAGCGGCTCCCCTCGCTCCTTTTTTACTTTTTATATGACATAGAGTCTCACTAAGTTACACAGGCTGCCTCTGACCTCGAACTTGCCATCCTCCTCCCTCCACCTCCTGAGTCGCAGGGATTACAGGTGCATGTCACTGCATTCAATCTTCCCTCATTTATTTTTTATGTTGAGACAGGGTCTGCTAAATTGCACAGGGTGCCTCTGGCCTCGAACTTGCGATCCTCTTGCCTCACTCCCGAGTATCTGGGATTACAGGAGTGTGCTGCTGTGCCCAGTGGTTAGTCGCTTACTTTTAGCCATACTTACTATGTGTAATGCACTATGCTAAGCACTGTCAGATATTTTTTCAGCCTCTGCCAACTCTCTGAGGTAGGTGTTATGAGCAGCCCTGCTTTATAGGGTGAGAACAGTGAGGCCCGAAATATTGAGGAATTTGCCTAAGGTCCCACACCTCGTATGCGGTTGAAGTAGGGTTTAAAATCGGACATTCTTTTTCTTTCGTCTATGCACTTTGATTTCTAGGCTGTCTGTTGTGACTAGATCAGCATCTGAATGTAAAGATTATATTTGGCTTATACGTAAGTTATATTTTAAGTGGAAACTAAAAGAAGTTTGTACCAAATAATCTGCAGTCTCAGAAGGCCCATTAGAGATCACCTAGTTCTAGAGTGTTTGACTTTTCCTCCAGGGCTCCTCACTGGTGTTCTGAGGTGAGGTGCTTTTCATAAAACCATGCTACATTTCTGTTTTCTTTTACTCAGGGTGGCCTTGATGAGTCTTTCATAAAAGAAGCCATTTTAACCCGATTAGGTGATGATAACGTAGACATTGTTTTGTCGGCTGTAAGTGCCTTTGAGGTGAGTGACTCTTGTTCATGGACACATACAATTTGTTAATATTTTCTTTTCTCACGTGATTCTCTGCTCTAGGCAGGAATACATTTGGAAATTATTTTTTCTGCTGGAAATTTGTTCACTGAGAGCATAGACTTACGTCTGCCTACCCGTACCATGCTGGCTTCCAATCTTGTCAGATCTCAGAAGCTAAGCAGAGTCACGCCTGGTTAGTGCTTGCATGGAAGACTGCCTGGGAATACCAGGTGCTGTAGGCTCAGGAGAAGGAGCACAAGCCATTGAAACCCCTGTGAATAGCAGAGAAGCACTGACATAGTGCCAGGCATGGCACAGAGTCAGAGAGTGTTTCCTTCTGTTGTACATAGGGTCACTGAGTTGGAACCGATGCAACAGCACCTAACAACCACAGGGGTAGCTCAGTAGGAATTAGACTGTACAATTTGATATATAAGGGAGCTCTTTGAAAAGTGCTTTGTAAGTTTTTATGTTGCTTTTAAGATTTTTATTTGTTTTTATGTGTGGTGCTGAAGACCAAACCCAGGACTTTGTGTATGGTAGACAAGCTCTTCACTGCTGAGATACATCCCCATCTGAAGACTTTTTTATCAATAGTAATACCCTGGGGTTATGGAAAATTGGGTTATAAATGCCTGTTTTGAGAAGTTGTTCTCATAAACTTTGAAGTTACTGGAATTCTTGGGAGAGCTTTTCTAATTAATTAATTCTTCAAATTCATTTTAGAAACACCATACATATTTGAGCCTGCAGCCATAGCACTGTGGCTTCCAATCCCTTCAGACCTCGGAAGCTGATCAGGGTTGGCTCTGTTAGTACTCGGATGGGAGACCACCTGGGAACACCAGGTGCTATAGGCTTGGGAGAAGGACCTGGCAACCCCCTCCCAAAAAACAATCCAACACTGGAAACCCTATGAATACCAGAGAAGCATTTATAATAGTGTTTCGCCTGTTGTATGTAGGGTCGCTATGAGTTGGACACTGACTTGACAGCACCTAACAACAGCAACGGGCTGGGATTTAGCTCAGTTGGTAGAGTGCTGCGCTGCAGTCTCAGAGGTCCCGAGTTCAATTCCCAGCACTGCAAAAATGGGAGAAAGGCCTGGCAATCCACTCCCAAGGCAATCCCGAAATAGTCAGCCATTGACAACCCTATGAGGGTCGCTATGAGTCGGATGCCGACTTGACAGCACCTGACAACAACAACAACAACAACAAACAGCAACAATATACATATTTGAGGCAAGTAAATATTTACTTGTGATTTTTTTTCACCTCTAGATTTTCCAGCAGCATTTTAGTGCAGAAGAGACTGTTTCCAATCTTCTGAATCTCTTTCAAAGAGCAGAGTTTTCAAAGAATAGAGAATGGTATGTGTTCGTTTCTTCTCTTTTCTCCCCATGCTCTTTTGAATTGCTGAGGTTCTTGGACCAAGTTCACATCGATTCTCTTTCTTTTCCTTCCCTTTTTTCTCTTTTTTTCTTTTTCACTAATAATTTAGTTACGTGACCTTTTGTTCATGGTGGTAGGACAGATCTTAATGTAATACTCTCATGCATGATAAAACTAATTTACTTGGGTTTATCTGTGCTCATATGCTATTTTCTATGTTTGAAATTTTTAAAATAAAATGTAAAATATGTAATATAAGATATATTAAATTGGGGAAAGTAGGATAGGAATAGTTTTTCAATTTTCTATTTTATGTACTTTTGAATAATTACTATTTTGTAGTTATAAACAAATACAAATGTCCTAAACAGTAAGTTCAGAGCATGTTAGCATCTTTGTGTTTGATGACCTATAGTTGTCGCATGTTTGACACCTAAGCTTTTTGCAAGAAATAACAAAACCCCTTAGAGCATGAGCGCATATGTTAATTACATGGTTTTGTACCTATCATACAGATCGACACCTAGCGCATAGGTGTCATACGGATGCAATTGCATAGGATATGTGCACTTAGTTTTTTAATGCGTGAATTCATCTCTGATATCTAATGGAGCTGAGACACCTAATGTGATATGTTTTCTGTTACAGTTAACATAGTATTTGTTTGGTTATTTATTTATTTATTTATTTATTTGTCTTTCGACACTGGTGCTTTGACCATGCTTGCACATGCTGCGTAAGCACCCTGCCATGCTACAGTCCCAGCCCAACCTTCTAAAAACTGGCTTCTAAAAACTGATAAAAATAGACTTGACAGGACAGAATGTTTGTAATAGATAATTCCTTTAGTGGCATGGATTTTAAATGGTGAGTTGATGTCTCTGAACAGTATTTTTGGTGAAAAGACTAGGATGTTGTCACTTGAGCTAGAACAACATAATGATGAATTTTTGTCCAATCAAGGTCTCCAATGTATCTCTCAACCAAATTTTCTTACGTGTCTTTTAGGTACAAAGTACTTGAGATAGCAGCAGACATATTAATTAAAGATGAGATACTGAGTAAAAACGATCAGTTGTCGAATCAGGTGGTTGTACATTTGCTGCCTTTTATGGTCATTATTAACGATGATATGGAATCTGCTGAGATGAAAATTGCTGTGTATTTGTCAAAATCAGGAATTTGCTCTCTGCACCCTCTATTGAGAGGATGGAAAGAAGGTAAGAAACTCACTTGTTTTTAGAAAAAGCAAACATGACATTTTAAAAAGAAGATAAATAAATTTCAAATTGGCTATATTTGCTGCTTGAAGTTGTTTGTTATATGCCAGTAGCCTGATTTTTTTTAACAACTGGGTGCTGTGGTGCATACCTGTAATCCCAGCAACTCAGATGGCTGAGGCGAGAGTACTGCAAATTCCAGGCTAAATGTAGCTGCGCAACTTAGCAACATCCTATCTTGAGATAAAAAAATTAAAAAGGGGGTTCTAGGGGTGAAGCTCAGTGATAAAGCACTTGGCAACATATGTGCAAGGCCCTGGGTTCAGCTCTCTAGCACCTGCACCAGATTTTTTTTTTTTTTTTTTTTTTTTTTGCGGTACTAGGGGTTGAACCTAGGGCCTGGTGCTTGCATGCTTTGCAAGTGCTGGACCACTGAGCTGCACCCCTAGCCCTTTTACTTTTTGAGACAGGGTCTTGCTAAATTATGCAGACCTCGTCTGGTCTCAGACTTGCGATCCTCCTGTCTCCGCCTCCCAAGCCGCTGGGATTACAGGCGTGCGCCACCGAGCCCGGCCAAAAAAAGATTTTTGAGAGAAATCTTTGCTAAGATAAAAATTATACAATGAGCCCGGCACATGCCTATAATCCCAGCAACTCAGGAGGCTGAGGTGGGAAGATCACAAGCTCAAGGCCAGAGGCAACAACCTAAGTAACTTAGTGAGACCCTGTCTTGAGTTTAAAAATTTAAAAAAGCGGGGGATTGAGGGTGCAGCTCACTGGTAGAGTACTCACCTAGCATGTGCAAGGCCCTGGGTTCAACACCTCTGTACCACAAAAAAAAGAAAAAAAGATACACACACACAATATACACACACACAATGAAAAGAAAGCTTATTCTTAGACAGATTCAGAATTGGATAAAAAGAAAAACAAAACACCTACCTTTGAAGATAAATACATAAAATTATTTTACCTAAATTTCTTTTACATAATTCTTTATGTGAGCATCTGTGACCTAAGGGCTCTCTCTATGCAAAATGTTTTATAGCTCTTGAAAACGTGATTCAGAGCACAAAATTGGGAAAACTAATTGGTGCAGCAAATCAGAAGATGATTCAGCTGTTGGCTGACAATATAAATTCAGAAGGTCCTTCTTCCATGTTGAAGATGGTAGGTGCTGTCCAAGTCCACCCGGACTTTCTTCCTTATGCTTGTTAGACTCTCGGTTTTGTTCTACTAGTCTTTCCGTTTCCTTTTTTCTTTTCTTTCCTTTTTTTTTTTTTTTTTTGGTTGTTGTTGTTTTTGAATACTATGCTTTGTGTTAAGCAAGTGTACTGTTAGTCTAGGTTATTCTGCAGGATGTTTAAAGTCCTTGATATTTTGTATCGTTTTTCTCAAATGTGCTTCTATACCGGACTAGTGAGAATGACATGTTCTTTTTATCTTCAACACTTTCCTCTCATTTTTTATTGAGAATACTAAAATCTTTGTTGTTAAAATAGCAAAATATAATCCAAGAGAGGAGAGAATGATTTACCTTTGTAACGGTCTTAGACATGTGATTTAAATGTGTTAACCTGTTAGCCAGTGCATTTCTGTTTGTCATAACTTCTGAGAACAGTCTTATAATTACTCAGAAACCAGTGCTTCCTGGGTTTTTTTGAGGCTTTGCATCTGTCATCTCACTTCACATGTGAAACACATGGCGCTTAGGTGGGCATGAGATAGAAAAGGCCGTCGTGTGAAAATCCGGAGCTGCCAGTGATGGCGTGCATTTGTTTTCCAAGGTGGAAGATTTAATAGGTGCCACCGAGAAGGAGTCTCTCAGCCCGAGGCAGAAGGTGACGTTCCACGTGATTATGTCAGTGCTTCTCTCTTGCTGTTCGTCTTTCAAAGAAACTCACTTTCCAACTGCGATGAGAGTCTTCAGTTTGTTACAGAAGAAAATAAAGAAGCTTGAAAGTATCATTACTGCCGTGGTAAGGAGTACAGAGTGCAGAAAGTGGGATGTTGGGTAAAGTGGCAGCCTGGCCTGTTAATTACAGCAAAACTGAACGTCAGGAGCTGGGCTGTTGTGTTGGGATGCTAGCCGGGGAAAACGGGAGCTGTGGCAGCGGTAGGGCACTGGGCTAGGTACTCCTGCTTTTGCAGAAAATTTAATTCAATTATAGGACTTCAAGGTTGTGAGAGTTTATAGCTGAGGGTTGACTCTCCCCTTTATTACCTTTTTGCGTAAATATCTCCAAATTACACTTAACTACCTCTAGTGATGAAAAACTCACTTTGTGTATTAGTACTTAAATGAAACATTATTTTGGCCTTTTTTTGGGGGGTTCCCTTTATTGGTAAATGTTGGTGGGGTACAGAGTACTACAGCACAATATTTTGTATTATTTACTAAAAATAGGACTTGTATGTTTTTAAATTGCTAATACTCTGTTAGATATGGATCTCTCTATCCTACCTTCTTTGACAGTGTTAGTAGGGGCATGTTTCAGCTGTTGTGTTTATGCCAGGATCCTGTCTTTAGGTAACAAGTTTATTTATTTTAATATCTGCCATTTGTA
Source organism: Pedetes capensis (assembly GCA_007922755.1). Classification (NCBI taxonomy): domain Eukaryota; kingdom Metazoa; phylum Chordata; class Mammalia; order Rodentia; family Pedetidae; genus Pedetes; species Pedetes capensis. The sequence goes on from VMDO01000825.1 coordinate 36,033, forward strand.
ATAGTATTTTGTTTTTATTTGTCCTCCAAATTTCAAAGGGCTTCTCATTATAGGATTTGCTAAGTGAATTACATCTTTTCCATAGTTAGTTATATACTCAGGATTTTATAAATTCTGGTTATAGGCATTGCTAGCTAAAATTATATAAACTTCCAAGGAATGGGTCTTCATATTCTAAAAACTGGTTCAGGTGAGCCCTTCCTCTTGTCTATCTTTTTTTTTGTTTTTGGCTTTTTTGAGACAAAGTCTCACTGGGTAGGCCAGGCTGGCCTTAAACTTGGAACGATACTCCTGCCTTTGCCTTCCAAGTGCTGGGATTACAGGTGTGTGCCACCACGCCCAGGAATATCAGACATCTTTTTCTTTTGTGAAGTGTAATAACTAGAATTGTCCTTGTTCTAGGTCCTAAACGTATGGACTGATTGCATGTTTTATATATGTAACAGGTGGTTTTATGTTGCTTTATTACAATGCCCTTTCTGAGGGCTGTGACCACCTTTTCAACTGTAGCAGCACTTTATGTCAATCAAGTCCCTCACAAAAGACATCATGGAGATTTTACTGTGTACTTTCTTCAGATTAGCAGTAAAAATGTGAAATGAGCAAACTTCCTTTTAGAGATATCTTAGAAATTCAACCCCTTATCTTCCGGCTTTAAAAGTGAATGCCTATTTATTCCTACTCTTTATTTGATCGAATTTATACGAAAAAAAGTTTGGTTTTAGGGATAGGTTTTTTTTTTGTTGTTGTTGTTGTTTTTTTTTTAGTGCTGGAGGATTAAACCCAGGGCTTGCCCCATATTTACAGGTGCTCTACCACTGAGGTACACCTCTAGACCCTTATTTATTGTTTTTGTCATGAGACAGGATCTCACTAAATTTTACAGGCTGCTTCTGCCCCCAAATTTGCGATCCTACTGCCTCTGCCTCCCACAGCTGCTGGGATTATAGGCGTCAGCCACCACACCCAGCTAGGGATCGTGTTTTAAGGTAAAACATAGATAAAGTGGAGCTCTCTTTAACTTATCTGTGTTTTTTTCTTGTGAACAGCAATCATTAGCCCTCTCTTAAGATCTACATGAAAGTTATTAATGCTCCCCCAGCAGAAAGCACATATAGATAAATACTACGCATTACCCTATGTCTGTTGCAGTCCCCCTACGGCACACGTGTTCAGGACCCCTATCAGATGTGCTTTTTGTATGTTTGTTTGTTTCCTTTAACATTTCAGGAAATCCCCACAGAATGGCACCAAGAACTGATGTTGGACAGAGGTTTGCCAGAGGAGCTGTGGGCCCACTACATAGAACAGCTCAACAGTGCCCAGAAGGTTGCCGTGGAAGACTCAGTTTTACTTATATTTTCCCTGAAATTTTTTATTTATGCACTGAAGTCTCCTAAATCTTTTCCTAAAGGTGAGACGCAAGTCAGACCTCTTTAAAGGTCTGAATTCTCGCAAGACTGAATTCTCGCCTCCACGATTTGCCTTCCTCTTGAATGAAAAGCTCCCTGCAGCCTGGTCACGTGTGTTTACCCATGCCTCTCTCTCTCTCTCTCTCTCTCTCTGCGTCCCCACAGAGGACACCTGGTGGAACCCAGAAGCACTGGGGGAAGACAGCAGACACTACTTGCACTTGCTCATTGGGCTCTTTGAGTTGATCCTCGGGGGTGCCGATGCTGTCCATTTCAGGCTTCTGATGAAACTGTTCATCAAGGTACGCGGCTCAGCCCTTTCTGGCGTTCTTCCCTTTAAGAAGATCCTGTGGGTTCTTTTAGTTAGGACAATTTATAGTAAAAATCAAAGCAGACTTTTAAACAGTGAAGAATGAGTGGTAATAAACTCAGGTGCCCTAAAGCAGCCCTGGAATCTTGACACCAAGCAGCAGGTCAAGCAGAGAGTGACATTGCTGGAGCCCTACGGATGTTATTGTTTTAAGAATGACAGCGCCTCAGTCTTTGTGGTTTTAAGTACCATTTACAGCTGAGAAAAGTGAGTTCAGAGAAGTTAGCACATGCAATCGCTTGAGAAGCTCACCCTGGTGCTCGCTCTCGCGCTCGCTCGCGTTCCCTCTCTCTCTCTCTCTCTCTCTCTCTCTCTCTCTCTCTCTCCTGACTCTCCCCACAGACTTTGGCACTGTTGGCATCCCTCTGCCTCCGAAGTGCTTTCTCAGGGAAGCTTCCCAGACAGCACTCTTGTCTTGGTCCTAGTGGTCTCACCTTTTTCATTTGTTGTTTTCAAGTGCAAGGTGAGAGTGAGGCTTCTGGAATATCCCTCTTTGACATCCTTCCTAAGTGGTTAAGATACCAAGTCTAGTATCACTCTCAGGGATTAGATGAGACAGACCATTTTGTTAAGTTGTTCGTATGGTGAGAATTCAACTTCACCTTTTTTTTTTTCTTTTAATTAGGTGCATCTAGAAGATGTTTTCCAGTTATTCAAGTTCTTCTCTGTATTATGGACCTATGGTTCCAGCCTTTCAAATCCGCTTAGCTGCAACGTGAATTCAGCGCTGCAGACTCAGGCTCTTTACATAGGCTCTGTGCTGCTCTCTTCTCAGAAAATGCCATGTAAACAGCAGCTGGCGTCGACATCATCTCCAGGTATTGAAAGTAGCATCGATATGTTCTGTGATGGCCAGTGGTTAAATTTTTGCAATTCTAAGTATTGCTTTTAACTTATCAATAATACTTGCAAAATCTCACTGGACACAAAGGTTGAATAGTAGAAATAGCACAGGAGTCTTGTCCCATTATTCATTTTCTGAGCTCCAGCAGCCACAGAGTTACATAAAGAAGCCAAATCATCATGATACAATTCAGTAATCAACTGACTACTTATGCAGAACTTCCTCCTGGATTTATGTCCTTTACCAGGCAAAAGTCATTGTCAGGTTCACTACTTTCAAATGAAACCTTTGAAAATAAAGTGGAATTGCGAATTCTGCAAGAGATACAGAGTTTCATGAAACTGACAGACACTGTATTAAAAAGTGGATTGACTTAACAGATCTATCAAGAGATGAATAGATCTGGCAGAATTAGACCAGAACAAAGTGATTGAAGATGAAAAACATTATTAAAGATAATGGACATGATTGATGCTTCAAACTGGAATGATTTTAATGTCAGAGGAATAAGAATTGATCCTTGGGAAATTTGAAGATGTTCTTGATTCTTTTTTTTCAATCCCCAAGTCACTCTTTGTAAGTGTTCTATGGAAGCAAAATGAATGATCACATACTTTTCTCAGAACATTTTCTCACTCTTTATCTTTTGTTAGTTCCTTGAAAGAGCACATTATGTTTGTAGACAAAATTTTATTACATATATGGTAAATTAGATGTATGATTTCTAACTTTATTTACAAAATAAAATTCCATGAAAGTAGGGATTTTTCTTTATTACTTACTATATATAATTCTAGTCTCTATTTTGGGTGAGTTTACTTTTTAAGTTTTTCTAGTTCCTTTTTACATAATGGAACTTCTTATTCATTTTTTTTCAACTAGAACATTTCAATTAATATGTTATCAGTATCTTACCACATTAATAAATATAGTAATTTATCTTTTATTCCATTGTATGGAGATAGCAATTTATTAAAATAGTTACCTGTTCTTAAACCTGGTTAGTACTTGAATGGGAGATCGCCTGGGAACACCAGGTGCTGTAGGCTTGGGAGAAGGACCCAGCAGCCCACTCCCCAAAATGAATCAGCCATTGAAAGCCCTATAAATAGCAGAGAAGCACTGACAACAGTTTTCACCTTTTGTAGGTAGGGTCGCTATGAGTCAGACACAGACTCAAGGGCACCTAACAACAACTTTCTTTCTGCTTTGGTTCCAGTGGTGACGTCTCTACTTGTGAATCTGGGAAGCCCCACAAAGGAGGTACGTAGGGCCGCCATTCAGTGTCTCCAGGCTCTCAGCGGAGTGGCATCGCAGTTTCAGCTGGTGATAGACCACCTTGTTCCTAAAGCAGAGGAGATCACGTCAGATAGCACCTATGTTGCTCAGGTACACTTGCTGGCAAAGGAGATTGAGTGTGTGCATGCCTGTGTGACGTATGAGCCGTTTTCCCCATTCTTCACACTTTACTTTGTAGGGAATTTGATGCACTGAATCACTGAATGTACAAACTTATATCAACTACACATGTTCCCCCCATTTTTAAAGGTCACAGTACCATAGCTCGATTGTGAGGTCCTTTGCTCGGCTAAGAGACCAGGGCTTAGCTTTTCACACTGAGCTAACTGTGGGATATTGATGCTCCTTCCAATTGCTACTTTAATGGGAAGTGAAAAAGTATAAGCAATGTCACATCATTATGAAAAGAATTCCCCATACTTAGCACATTTGGCCTTTGTAGTTTTTTAACCCTTTTTTATCCAATTTCCTTTCTTGTATTCTAGGATTTGGCTACTTTATTTGACGAACTACAGAGAGAAAAGAAGCAGAAATCTCATCAGAAGTTGTCTGAAACTTTGAAGAATCTACTTTACTCTGTATATGGTTGCCCATCTTACATTGCAAAAGATTTGATGAAAGTATTTCAGGAAGTCAACAGTGAGGTATGTAAGATGATTGGATTATACTTTCCATTTGATGCCACTGAAGAACTGTTGCAACTGCCTGTGTGTAAAGAAGACACATGGAAGAGCTGACATGTGCACCCATAGAGCTGGGGTTTCCTGATAATTGGAGAGGGGGAAGAGGTGAGGTGGACATTTCACTGGGGATATACCAGGACTGGAATGTTTTCATCTAAACCTTCCTTAAAGTAATTTGTCCATTTTGGTTCCAAAATATATATTTATTAATATTTTATAAAGAAAATAAAAGCTCTCATATTGCAATTTGTTAAACTGACAGTAATTCGAAAAAAACCTTTGGTACTTAAAATGAAAGTCACTTCCTGCACACGCCTGTAATCCCAGCGGCTAGGGAGGCAGAGGCAGGAGGATCGGAAGTTCGAGACCAGAGACAGTCTGCGTAATTTAGCGAGACCCTGTCTCAAAAAAAAAAAAAGAAAAAGAAAAAAATGGGCTGGGGGTGCAGCTCAATGGTCCAGCACTTGCAGAGCATGCAAGCACGAGGCCCTGGGTTCAACCTCCAGTCCCACAAAAAGAAAAAAAAAAAAAAAAAAGAAAGTCACTTCTTGATATTTTTAATTGAAATATTATTCGATTACGGACCAAAACAAAAGACAAAATACAAAGCCACTTGCAGCAAAAAGAAACACCTCTACCTCCTTCAAAAGGACGCGGTCTTATTGACCCAGTGTGACTCCATATGTCCTGTTTAGTGCACATCACCAGTGAAATGTTGAGATTAAGTGTGTTTTTCTGGTCTCACCATCTCCTTGATTTTAAATAGGTTTAAATACCTCATGGTGGAGGGCATTACTGAAAGAACTCTTGGCTGTGTCCGTTCTTCAAGTGAAAATCCTCCATGAGGGAATATATTTAGACATAAGAGTCAATGAAAATTCCAAAACGGTTTGCTCACTTATTGAATATGCGTCTATACATTTTTCTGGGAGGAAAAATCCACCGCTTTCATTATGTTCTCGAGGAAGCCTGTGATACAAAAGGGAGATAATAAAACACTGTGTGTGCTGCGGTGTGCGCAGGTCCTTCATCCTCTGGTGCCAGAATTGCCTGTGTGCATCAGCCTTGGACTGACTGCAGAATTCGTTAAAATGGGCAAAATGGAGTGAATGCCATTTGATCATATTTTTCAATTTACTAGCTCTGAGCTGTCTGTGGTGTAGTTTATGGGTTGACAGACTTTTTGTAAGAAGGACTAGATGGTGAACACAGCCTTCCATGCCCATGAAGTTCACATCTGTGGCTTCAACCAGCGTCAGGTGGAAAGTGTTTTTGGGAAAAGAATTGCATCTCCACTAACGTAACACAGTGTTTTTTTCTTCTTAGCATTCCCTGAACAATACAGTATTACAACTATTTACATAGCGTTTACATTGTATTAAGTAATTTAGAGATGTTTTAAAGCATGTGCGAGAATATGCATAGAAGATATGGGAAAACACCATACTATGTGAGGACTTTGCTATCTAAGGGAGTTCTTAGACCTAGTCTTCTGTAGATGTTGGGAACAACTGTATTTTAGGCTCTGTGGACCATCCCATCTCTGTTGCAGCTACTCAGCTCTGCCCCTGTATCAGGAAAGCAGCCATTGATGGTGTGCAGGCAAATGCACATGGCTGTGTGTTGGTGAATGAAAGTTAAAAAACAAGTTGTCCACTGAATGTGGCCACCAAGGCATGGTTTGCTGGGTCCCACTCTCATGATAAAAGCCTTCACATGTAATTTGAGTTAATATTAATCATACCAGATTGGAGACCGTTTGAGGGAAATGAAGTGTTTGGCAGATAGTGCAATCATTTTCTGTTCTCAGAAAGCCTTGAGGAACACACAGGTTGGTTCTCGGCTCCTCTCTGCCAGGTTTAGAGCTTTGAGCGTTGTGGGTGGGCTGTGGGAGGGGACCTGAGCACCTTAATGCGAGTTAATAGCATGGGCTAAGAGTCATCCTGGTGGGGTTTTTCCTCCAGGCGAAGCTCCCCCTCTTGCAACAGGGTGTCTTGGGATGTCTTTATAAAGTGAGTGAAAGCATTACCATCGGCAGCCGTTCACTGATAAATTTCCCCATCTTTAGATGGTACTTTCTCAGCTGTTGCCTATGATGGAACAACTGCTAGAAAAGATGGAGAAGAACCCCACAGCCGTCCTGAAAGACGAGGCCATTGCTCTGCGTCTCACTCTGGGAAAATACAATGAATTCTCAGTGTCGCTTTTACATAAGGACCCAAAGAGTCTCGATACGTTCATAAAAGCTGTGCACACAACAAAGGAGCTTCACGCAGGAATGCCAACCGTTCAGATCACTGCCCTCGAAAAGGTAAGCGGTTTCCTGCAGAAATCCAGGCTCCTCCCAGCAGGTAGATTTGTGATGTAGAATAGCAATGGGCCGGCCATGTTTTAAGGGCTTGCAGTGTATTTCACCTACTTTACAAGATGTAAAAGATGACCTGCATGTAAAGTGAGAAGAAATGGAGAACAGCTTTATATCACGAGAGACAGCAGTACAGAAATCGTCTTTGGAATGCAAGTTTGCTCACTGAACTCGGTGGCTTTTTTCCTACTCCTCTAGATTACGAAGCCATTCTTTGCAGCTATCTCAGATGACAAGGTGCAGCAGAGGCTCCTGTGCGTGCTGTTTGACTTGTTGGTGAACTGTAAAAACTCACATTGTGCTCAGACGGTTAGCAGTGTTTTTAAAGGGGTGAGTGGCAAATTTTCTATAATCTGTTAATGTTTAGTGTAGTCTTTTGTAGTGACACTATGTTGAACTACTCTGCATTTTACGTTGTTCTTAAGGTCAGACTTCACCATTAACAGGACAGTGGAAAAAGTAGATCATAGACAGACATAAATGCAAAATTTTAAGTGTTCACCATCTTTTTGTTTTTGTTTTTGTTTTGTTTTTCGGCAGTACTTGGGGGTTGAACCCAGGGCTTAGCACATACTTTACAAGTGTTCTGTCGCTAACCTGCACTCCCAGCCCCTTTTTTACTTTCTGTCTCGAGATAGGGTTTTGCTAAGTTACACAGGCTGCTTCTGGCCGCAAACTCAAGATCCTTCTACTTCCGCTTCCCAAGTCACTGGGATGACAGGTGTGCGCCACCACACCTGGCTCTTCATTATGATTTTTATTGTATGAAATATTTTTTAATTTGAATGAGGTAAGGTGTGTGGGTGTGTTAGTTTGGCTGTCACTTGTATTAGGTATGAGCTGCCTGTTTTATGCAAGGAATACATAGGAATGAGGGTCCCAAAGTTGAGCTGGTAACATTTTTCTGCTTGCACAGTGATATGTCACGTTGATGGAGTAAGGAATCTGCTCACTGGTTTTATATGTACGTTGAAACCTACCTGACATCAGAATACCACCTGACCATTTTGGTTTTGTTTTAGTGGTTTTTTGTTTTTTTGTGTGTGTGTGTTTGTTTGTTTGTTTGTTTGTTTGTTTGAATTTGCAAACACAAGAGAATGGTGAAGTCCTAGTATCCAGAAAGTGGCTCTCAGAATTTTATTTATTTATTCTTTTTTTTTTGGCAGGACTGGGGGCATGTGCATACCTCCCAAACACTGCCACTGAGCTGCACCTCCAGCCCCTTCTTTATTTTTCATCTTGAGACAAGATCTTGCAAGCAGGCTTCCTACATCTGGCTGCAAGCTTGCAGTCTCCTGCCTCTGCCTCTCTAGTCACTGGGATTACAGACATGTGCCACCTCACCGGACTAGCTCGCAGAATTTTAACATATTTAATCTTTTCCTTTTTCTTCCTGATCTGTTTTAAAGTAAATCTCAAGATACAATTTCACTTTTCATCCCTGTTACTTCAGTGTGCATCTTTTTAAAAAGGGGCATTTTCTTGTGTGATTACAATGCCATTACTACACTTGAAAAAATTAATACTAATAATCCATAAGTATGTCTTTATGGTTGTCTCAAAAATACTTTTAATTATTTTCTTTCAATCAATATCCAAACATTTAGTTGTGATATTAGGACCTTTCTAAAGAGAGAGGTATCAAAAGCTGGGTGTCCTGGCACACACCCGTAATTTGAGGCTAGAGGCAGCCTGCACAACCTTGCAAGATCCTGTCTCAAAACAATAAAGGGGTTGAAGGTACAGCTCAGTGGTGGAGCCCTTGCCTGGAATGCACAAGGCCATGAGATTAATTTTCAGTGCTGCAAATAGAAACAACAAAAAAGAGATTTCTGGGTCTCACTCCATATCTGAGGAATCTCTGGGGATACGAGTATGTATTTGAGTGTGTGTGTGTGTGTGTGTGTGTGTGCGCGTGTGTGTGTTCTCAGTTGATTGGGAGGTATCTGGTGTGGCACAGGGCATCAGTGGGTGAGGGTGATTCTGTATTGAGTGACTAGTTTTGCACTCTGAGGGATGAAGGTGGAGTTGAGGGACTCTGGGTGTCAAGCGGTACTGTGTCATGATCAGGGAAGCATAGAGCTGTCACCTGGGACGCAGGAAACCCTGTGGAGTGAAGTGTGTGCTAGTAGGAGAGCCCAGTTACAAGGAACTTCAGAGTTACAGTCGGGTTGGCTGGTGCTGGGTTGGGTTGGGTTTGCAGCCCCTGCCTCCTTTCCTTTCCTTTTCTGATTCATCTTGAGGTCTGTAACAAGCTAGTAATATCAGGTGGCAAGAAGGTGGGTGGACACAGGTCCAGGGTGTCATTCCTAGAAACACTTCTTATGGGAGAGTGTCTGCTTTTACTCTTAATATTTTTAAAGAAATTTGGGTAAAAATTAGAATCACAAGGATAACACATATTTAACAGGCTTTGGGTACTATACAGTCCCACTTTGGTGCTGCTTAATTTAGATTTAGTCCAAAAGGGAACATGGTGAACATTTAAAGGGTTGTGGAAAGGAAAATGTTAACCGATATTCCTCATCTTCCATCCAAGCAGACAATGGACTACAGGGTACTTGCAGACATGTCATAGCAGCTGAAGACAGGCATGGCTTTAAATGTAAGGCAGCTGTACTTCTCACTGTAAAAATTAATCTTGATCATCAAAATACATTCTATTATGTGAAGCACTTCCTTATACTTTGTGACAATAAACATTCGCCCTATGACGAACTAAGTAGGAAATGATACCAGTGGACTTCCAAGCTACCAGAGCAGTTTTTATATAACTGTGGTTTATGGAAAATTTCCAAAAAGATGCAAGAACTGTCAATGGTGTTTGTCTTTGGGGCTTAAGCTGGGCTCCAGCATGGTATAAAGACACAAAAGTGGATGTAAACACTTTCACCAAATCTCTTCTGGTTATTTAATGCTCTCATCTCAATCCAAGGAATTATATCATCAGCCATTCTTGCTTCACTATTTCAGATTTCCGTTAATGCTGAACAAGTCAGAATAGAACTGGAGCCACCAGATAAAGCTAAATCCTTGGGCACCATTCAGCAAACGAGAAGGCAGAAAATGCAGCAGAAGTAAGATCTATGAGGACGCAGAGAAATACTCCTGTTCCCAGGCTTTGCGTGTTACGACGCCACTGTGATTTCTTGAGCCACATCATTTTGGCATAATCAGGTACAGGGCTTTTAATGTAATGACAATAGCGTTTGCAGTTCCAGCTTTTTGTCTCCTCTGTTTCCCAGAAAGTCACAAGATGTCGAGTCTGCGCAGGAAGCTGGAGGGTCTTACTGGCAGAGAGTGACCCTCATCCTGGAGTTACTGCAGCACAAGAAGAAGCTCAAAAGCCCTCAGATCTTGATACCAACTCTTTTTAACTTGCTGTCAAGGTAATGACGCTTGTCTTCGATCTGGAAGTGAACAGGAATGTAGGAAGTTGTCCATCTTGCTTGGTTGAACATTCTCTTTCCAGCATACTCTTCTGTAGTCATGTGCTGTAGGTGGAAGGTTGAAAATGCCTTTAGGCACCCACTGCCAGTGCCCTAAACAGAACTTCTTCTGGTGTCATGTAGGAGGTGACACTCACCTCTGCCTGCCTTCCTGCTCGGCTTTGAGTGCCACACCTGGGCTGCCGTAACCTATAGCTAAGGATACACTGTGACACCTGCTGTGGTTTTTAGGTGTGAATTATTAGATAGATCGCTATAGGGTGCCACCGGATTGTGGGGTGTGGTGTCATGTAAAAAGCAAGGTCATTCTCAGGGTTGTCCTCTAAGATTCCAAAGAGGTTAGTGGAAAGTACAATAGAGAGGAGAGAGAATCTGATATAAGTTCTTATCTGTATGAGGAAAAGTTAGGGCTAGAAATTTTGCATCTTATTCACAGACCTTATGCTTAATAATCGTATGTTAGTTATTCTTTATTTAATATGAATCCCTACAGTGGAATGTACAAATTTTACATTTCCCATCGTTCCTCTTGTGGGTGTCTTGAAGGTGTTTAGAGCCTTTGTCACCAGAGCAGGGCAACGTGGAATACACCAAGCAACTAATTCTTAGTTGTCTGCTCAACATCTGCCAGAAACTCTCCCCAGACGGCGGCAGGATACCTAAAGGTATGTGCCTGTTAAGATGAAAGGGGAGAAAAACTATCTCCTTGGAGTGCATATATATCTGCCACTTGGATCTTTCTCGTTTCTCATCACTGCAGATGTTGTAGACGAGGAAAAGTTCAATGTTGAGTTGATAGTTCAGTGCATCCGCCTTTCAGAGATGCCTCAAACTCATCACCACGCCCTTTTACTTTTGGGTACCATTGCTGGGATATTTCCGGTAAGTTCATGATTTGAGACATTAGCAGCGAGTTCAGATATTTTTTTCTGTGGAAATGCATTGATATACACTGATTCATTAGGCTGGGAATGGGGGTGTAGCTTAGGGGTAAAGCACCTAGCATGTGCAAAATCCTGATTTGATCCCTGACATTGTAAAAATAAATTCATTAGGTTTCGGGATCTTCCAGCAATTCTGGGCCTCTCAGCCCTACCTCTTCCTGGCAGGGCCAGTGAGAGCTGGAGTGTAGGCTGTTGACCTTGGTATGCTTCAGCTCCCCTGTTTGTAAATTGAAAGCCATAGTAATCGGCATAGGATTGTGGTGAGGATTCAGTTGGATAATGTGTGGTTAGCTCTTAGCATAATACTCAACACACTGCCCAGTAAGATAGTGTTATTTGGAAAAAATTGCCAGCCCACCAATCCTCAAACAGAACTCTAAACCAGGGGGCCATGGGTGGGTACTGGTGTGAGTGGCAGGCAAGCAAGTGAAGCCTCATCTGTATCTACATGACAAATCTAATGTGCTCAGACCATGCCGAACGTTCCCCTCCCCACGCACACTCCACTGCCCTGGTTCATGGCAGTGTTGTCTTCTATAAAACTGGTCCCTTGTGCCAAAAAGATTAGGGATCACTGCTCTACACAGCCTTCAAGCCATGATAAGAAAATTAATTTGATTATAATCTACTCATTTGGAGACATCACTTCCTTTACCTAAAGTACATCCTCTAAAGACTTTTGAAGAGCTTGGAATTATCGTATGGTCTCGATTCTAACCTGCACCCTTTCAGCTGTTTCACCAGGCTACAAAATCAGGTGCAGATCAGAGGTTGTGTGTGGCCTGGGCTCATGGAAGAGCTCTCTGGACCCTGAAAGAGGTCTCTTGACCACAAATCCAGTCTGCATGCGATTCTAATCTGCATCTGATTTTGTAGCTCTCTCTGACTGTTGAAAGAGTGTGGATTAGGATCGAGGATATATAGTATTTTCATATTGAAGAATTAGGTCAGAGGTCTTAACCCAGGGTTCTCCATGAACTTTAAGGGGTCTTAATCTACTGAAATCATCTCAGATTTATGTGTATGGGATTTTGTTTTTTTCTTGGAAGAGAGTTTATAGCTGTCAAAGGGATTGCTGTGAATGTTTGTGTGTGAGGTTTTGTGTGGATTTGTTTTCATTGCACTTGAGTATGTACCTAGCAGTGGCATTTCTGGGTCCTAGGCTAGCTCTACTGAACTTTTGAGGAACTGCCAGACTGTTTTTGAAGTGGCTGCACCCTTTTGGCCCCAGCAGCAGTGAGAATCATGATTTCCCCACATCTTTGCCTGTACTCTTTATTGTCTGTCTTTTGATTAGAGCCCTCTTAGTAGATGGGCAGTGATATATTGTCATTTTTATTTTGTAGTTCCCTAACTAATGAAGTTGAGTATTTTTCCATATGCTAGTATGTTTTTCATGTTTTTCTATACTTTGACCATTTGTGTATTTTCTTTGAAGACCTTCCAAATCTTGTGCTCATTTTCATTTATTTATTTATTATTTCTTGCTTTTATTTTTGGTGGTATATGGCCGTGGTCCCCAACCTTTTTGCCACCAGGGACCAGTTTCTTGGAAGACAGTTTTCCCACGGGACAGGGTAGGGTAGTTTCAGGATGATTCAAGGGCATTCCATTATCTATGAATACAGATGACATTTTGCTCTTTCACCTGCTGCCCGTGTCCTCCTGTGGGGCCCAGTTCCTAGCAGGCCATGGCCCCGTACCAGCATGGGGACCCTGGTCTAGGGGATTGAACCCCAGGGCCTCATGCATGCTAAGCATGCACTCCTCCACTGAGCTCATCCTCAGCCACTTGCCCATTTTTAAAGTGAGAGGTTTTTCTTTTAATTGGTGATTTGTGATTAATCATTGGTATTTTATATATTTGAAACAGAAAATGATGATGATGCCTGTGCTGTCTTCCAGGATAAAGTTCTACACAATATCATGTCCATTTTTACATTTATGGGAGCCAATGTCATGCGCCTGGATGATACTTACAGTTTTCAGGTTATTAGCAAGACAGTGAAAATGGTCATTCCGGCACTCATTCAGGTAAGCTATCTGAACACCAGCATCATTATTACTGTTTTCAAATGTTTTTAATTTGCTTGGAAGTGGCTTTAAAAGCCTTCCTAGGTGCTCACGTACTTGTGTCTCATACATTTTAGAACAGCAAAGCTAATGAGTACTCTCGGGAGTACTGTCCTTCCTGAGAATGTGAACAGACATGTTGTTAGCACATGATGATGATGGATGAAGTTATATTAACTCTACTTCAGAATATTGTGTCACTTTAATAATATACTTTGGAAGGTCAACAAAGATGCAGGGGGAGGGAAAAGAAAGGAAGCCAGGCACACGCCTGTCATCCCAGCGACTTGGGAAGCAGAGGCAGGAGGATCACAAGTTCAAAATCAGAGGCAGTCTGTGTAACTTAGCGAGACCCTGTCTCAAAAAGTAAAAAAATAGGCTGGGGGTGCCATTCAGTGGCACAGTATTTACAAAGCATGCAAGCATGAGGCTCTGGGTTCAACCTACAGAACTGCAAAAAAAAAAAAAAAAAAGAAAAGAAAAAGAAAGAAAGCAAAAAAGGAAAGGAACATTTGCAGCTATGGTGGTAAATTTGTTAGTGTGTGATTTAACAAACGTTTATCACAGGTACTGTGAGAGCCAGATACTCAAAGATGTGGGATATTGTCTTCACAGTAGGGAGCGAACTATTAAAAAGTAGAACGGGGCCTTGAAGATGGGAGGGCGGCGGCGTTTGCCGGAGTTGTCTGCTTCCCCCTCTTGTTAACATCTTTTCTTACGCTCTTGACCGTTCTCGGGATGAACATTCACACCTGCCCCTTTTAATCTTGGCATTAGATAGACGTTTCTTATCTCTAACAAGTTGGTGACATATGATTAAGAAGAAAAATAACTATATTCCTTAATATATGTGCCAAAGGAATAAACAGATGCTGAAGACTTGAGAGGAGGAGAAAGTCCACGGTGGGGCACTATGGCACATGCGCAGTGACTTGGGAGGCAGAAGTAGGAGGGTTGTAAGTTTGAGGCCAGAGGCAGCCTGCACAACTTACCTGGGGCTGGGGGTGCCACCCAGTGGTGGAGCGCTTGCCTAGCATGTGTGAGGCCCTGGGTTCAACCAAAAGTACTGACCAAAAATAGTCCAGAATGGCAAGAAAGGTGCGTAAGACATAGATCTGAGTTGGAGAAAAGAGGCTGGGCTCGCACCGTGAAATGCTGGACCGTCAGCAGCACGAAAAGAGGCCTGGCGGGCAGGCACACGGTGACCTGCCTGTGGCAGGGAGCGATCTGCTGGAGAACAGAGGAGAAACAGGGGGCGCTGGGTTGTTCATTCATTCGGGTGTTTGTTCGTCCTTTAATTCTCTCATTCACTCAGCAACTATTTTGATCACTGGTTCCCAAGTAAAACGGGTTGAACTTTACCCTGGAAGCAGCAGCCACTGTGGCCCTTGCTGTGCCGGCTCGCTTGGCTCTTCCCTGTCCCTGCGCACACAAAGCCTTCCCTGGTGGCCCAAGCGGACTTGTCATTCGCGCCACAGGTCTGGCACCTGCTCTCTCATGCCTCCTACCATTACCCTTCCTATGCAATTCTCGTTTCATGGAGATGACAAAACTTTGGGACAGGGCTCACTCACACCTTGTGCTTTGTATCCCCTCAGGGCCACATGGTGCCTGGGATGTCACAGGTAGTCACTGAGTAGTTTGTTTGGGTTTTGGTTTTGGTGTATTTTTTGTTGTTGTTGTTGGTTTTGTTTTTGCAGTACTGGGGGTTGAACCCAGGGCCTCCCACTTTTATGCTCTACAAGTGCTGGACCACTGAGCTGCACCCCCAGCCCATTTTTCTACTTTTTGAGACAGAGTCTCACTAAGTTACGCAGACTGCCTCTGGTCTCGAACTTGGGATCCTCCCGCTTCTGCTTCCCAAGCCGCTGGGATGACAGGCGTGCACCACCGCGCCCTGCTTTTTGTTTTGTTTTTTTTTTTTGAGACAAGGCCTCACTGTGTAGCCCAGGCTGGCCTAGACCTCGCAATGTAGATCAGACTGGCTTTGAACTCACAAGGGCCCTATGGCCTCAGCCTCCGGACTGCTGGGATTGCAGGCAGGCACCCCTGCACCCGGCGTCACTGAATATTTATCGGTAGGTCCTTACTGATTAGAATTGCCCGTGGTGACTTGAGGGCGCAGGTGAAGCTCGTCCACGGGAAGCTTGTTTGGAGGAGCGCTCCTGTGCCTGCTCATTAACTGCGTGCTGTTGTACAGTCTGATAAGGGACACTCAAAGGAAGTCACGAGGACCGTGGAGGAAATGGTGGTGAGGATCATCAGCGTGTTCGTGGATGCCCTCCCGCACGTGCCCGAGCACAGGCGCCTGCCGGTCCTCGTCCAGCTCGTCCGCACGCTCGGCGCGAAGAAGTTCCTCTGGGTCCTCCTGGCCCTGCTTTTTGAACAGTATGTCACCAAAACAGTGCTGGCGGCCGCCCCCGGAGAGAAGGTGAGCGGCTGGCGCGTGGTGGGAGGGAAAGGGTGGCGGTCCACGCCGACCTGGTGACACCGTCCGTCAGGGCCTAATGTGTATCGCCTCACCGTGCCTGCCTGTGTTTGGCGTTCTTTAAAATTGCTTTCAGGGCCTGGGGCCCCTGGAAATATCCTCAGCAGCCACAAAACTGGGTGGTTCTGTGTGAAGTTGTTGTTAGGTGCCGTCAAGTCCTGTCCAACGCATAGCAACCCTCATAGGGTTTTCAATGGCTGGTTGTTTCGGGATTGCCTTGGGAGTAGGTTGCCACATCCTTCTCCCATTTTTGCAGTGCTGGGAATCGAACTCGGGACCTCAGAGACTGCAGAGCGGGGCTCTACCAACTGAGCCAAATCCCAGCCCTCTGTGTGAAGTAGGGAGTCTTTTTTCTGGAAAGTGGCTGAGACGAGATTTTGTTAGGAAGGGAGGAGCAACTGCATCTGCAGACTCAGACTGAGAGGTTGTTGGCAAGAGCCGGGTTTGACAGGCGAGGGCAGAACTTACCGTTAGAGGCTGTGTGAGAGTGACATCTCAGACGAGGGACACAGGAGACAGTGTGGACCTGCTGTTAATAGTGATCTTCAAGGTCCCCTGCAAGTCAGGGCGCACGTTGTCCCTGGGCTCTGTGCTCGCAGGTCTCACGAATGGCTGCTTTACAGCAGGGGCGCCCAGGTTCCCTCACCCACCGCTGACTGCAGGCTAAAGGAGGTCTTGGACAGGTCCCCTTGTTTGTAATCTCCGTGCCCTCGTTGGGTCTGGTTTTGTTACCTTCTCCCCTTCTTTCCAAACAGGATGCTACTTTAGAGGCAGATACTGAGTTTTGGGTCTCAGTGTGTTGTGAGTTCAGCGTCCAGCAGCAGATACAAAGCTTGATGAACACCCTCCAGTACTTAGGAAAGCTGCCAGAGGATAAAGAAGGTATGCGTGAATCCGGCGTCGGTTACTGCCTACGCTGAGAGCTAAGGGGGAATAGAAGGGAATGTGGGTGACCCTCAGATCCGCAGTAGGTCTTTAGAAGGGCTAAGACAGTGGTTTTTAAGTGGCCCACCATGGACCCCTGTTCCTCCAGCCCTATTTATATTAGCTATGTCTGGATAAGAAGTTCTACATCTGAGGTTTGAACTTTTAAGACACATCCTCAGCCTTTCAGAACCGAGCCTTGTGGTTAGAGGTGACCCTCTTTCAGCCTGGGTGGGCTGCAGAGTGAGCCCCATGGGTCCTCAGGAGCTCGGTGCAGAGCCAGCATCTAAAGACTTCTAGAATGTCTTTGTCTCCCATTTGGTTGTCTCAGTTGCCTGGTTTTGTTTTACTTTGATTTTTGACATACACACCCTCTTCTTAAGAACAGGGTACTTCCATGGTAAACCCCCACATTTCTCGCTGCTTAGAGGAGGAAAAGCTCAGTATCGCCACCAAGCACATTTCTGTCTGAAGTAGCATTCCGCTCTCTGTGCCATTCTCAAAAGCGGGGTTCCAGGGAGGCGGGTTGAAGATGAGGGAGATCACCTGCTCTGTTGCTGTTTTTCAGAAACCACTCCCAAGACCGTGTCTAATAAGAGTGAATCACAGGGAGAGATGCTACAAATTTTCAACATAGACACTCACACCGGCAAGCAGCTGCGGCATTTTAAGTTTTTGTCAGTGTCCTTCATGGCCCAGCTCCTGGCTTCCAATAATTTCCTCAAAAAGGTGATGTATTCTTTAAATGGGTGCATGATAAAATGATCTTGCTTTGCTTAAGGAGCTGGTTTAAACTAGTAAAAGCAGCTGGCACATGTCTCATGAAATGAAGAGTAGGGTACTCTAGCCCAGGGAGGGTGGTCTGAACCTGATCAAATTGTGGGGTCGGAAAACAGTTGCAGTGGGTGGTCTGTGTGAGGCAGAGTGGGCGACTCCGCCGCTTCACGTGACTTGCTGGCGTCCGTGCTGTCCTAATGGAACCCTCTTTAACACGTAGGTGGTTGAAAGTGGCGGTCCTCAGATTTTAAAAGGCCTTGAACAGAGGTATGTTTACATCTCTTTTTCTGGCTTCATATTTGGAAATAATTTTAAACTTAAACTCGAAGAATAGAACACAGATCTCTCCTATACTCTCTGCAGGCAGGGTCACCAACTGACAATATTTGCCACATTAACTTTGTCATTCTCGCTGCAGACATTTTTGAAACTAAGTTTATCTTTTTCCTCTTTCCCCTGAATACTTTAGTATAGATTTTGTAGGAATAAGAGGTATTCTTATGCAGCCACAGTACAGTCATCAAATCCCAGAGCAAGAGTGAAAAAACCTCTGGACCAAGGCCTTTGTGTGCTTCTTAGTGGTGCTTCTCTGTGGGACCATGCCGCCTTGCCTTCCGCATGGTTTTCAAATATTCAGTAGTAAATTGTTGTTGCTGTTAGGTGCCGTCGAGTCGTGTCTGACTCATAGCTACCCTCATAGGGTTTTCAATGGCTGGTTTTTTCGGGATTGCCTCGGGAGTGGATTGCCACATCCTTCTCCCATTTTTGTGGTGCTGGGAATCGAACTCGGGACCTCAGAGACTGCAGAGCGGCACTCTACCAATTGAGCTAAATCCCAGACCCAGTAGTAAATTATTGACTTGCTTTTCCTGTTTGAAACATTGCACTTGAAAGAGATGTAATGAGCTCTTTTAACACTGTCAGATGCTGTTTTCTGATTGCATCTCCTATGTTGTAGGTTGCTAGAAACAATTCTTGGCTATATCAACACTGTAGCACGGTCCATGGAAGAAAATGCAGACAAACTAACTGTGAAGTTTTGGCGAGCGCTCCTTAGCAAAGCTTATGACATGCTGGATAAGGTAGATTTTCATTCCTCCCTTAAATATGGTGTTTTTTCACTGGTTTTTATATCATTGCAAAATTATTTAAAGTTTTATTTTAAGAATAAATGTAGCAAGCTGGGTGCGGTGGCGCATGCCTGTAATCCCAGTGACTCGGGAGGCAGAGGCAGGAGGATTGCAAGTTCGAGACCAGAGGCAGTCTGCGTAACTTAGTGAGACCCTGTCTCAAAAAGTAAAAAAAATGGGCTGCGGGTGCAGCTCAGCAGTCCTGCACTTGCAGAGCATGCACATGGGAGGCCCTGGATTCAACCCCCAGTACCACAAAAAAAAAAAAAGAATAAATGTAGCAGTACCTTTTATTAACATAATAAAGCTCAGATTTTTCTTGAAAAGAATGTCTTGAGGACTAGAAATATAACTTATCGGAGAAAAAAAAGTTTCCCTACCAATTATAAGAACATGTGCCTCACCCAGATGTGGTGGCACATGCCAGTAATCCCAGCACTAGCGAGGAAGATGCAGGAGGATTGCAAGTTCAAGGCCAGCCTGAGCTACCTAGTGAGTTCCAGGCTAACCTGGGCTTCCTATCAAGACCCTGTCTCAAGAAAACAAAAACAAAACAAGACAAAAAGACCCATGTGCCTCAATAAATCTAATGTGTTTTCAATAAGTCATAATAATATATAATGTTCTCTTCATTGAACTAGAATAAAATTAGAGTATCTATTAGATATAAATCATTGGCCTTGAAATTAGGATCACTGTTCAAGTCTAACCAAATTATGTAACTACATGGCCTGGACCAGTTCACTCATTCTTAGAACCTAATGAGCTTCTTTGTTTTGTTTTACTTATTAAATTGTTAGTAATGACTGCCTGAAAAGTTATCATAAGAATTACATAAGAAGGTGTGTATAAAAATGCCTGGTACCTAGCAGTATGCAATAAGTAAAATCCTAAACCAGACATGGTGGTGCATGCCTATAATCCCAGCACTCCAGAGAAGGAGGCAAGAGGATTGAGAGTTTGAGGCTGCCCTGAGCTACATAGCAAGACACGATCTCAAAAATAAATGGATAAATAAGTACTATCCATCTTAATTGGAGTTGATCTTTCTCTTTGTTTCTTTAAATGCAAAACTTCTCCATAGGTCAATGCCTTGCTACCCGCAGAAACATTCATTACTGTGGTCAGAGGGCTGGTGGACAATCCCCTGCCGTCTGTTCGCCGGAAAGCACTGGATCTTTTGAATAACCAGCTCCAGCAGAAAACATCCTGGAAGAGGAGAACAGTGAGTGAGGACCTCTCACAAATCCAGTCCCTTCCCTTCTCTATTAGAGAGCTGCAGTGAACTCTCTTGAGTTTCTCCAGGGGACCCATTTAAAATTGACATATGTTGTCACCTGAACGTAATACTGTGGTGTGTGTGTCCCTGAAATGTGTGATCCAATCCTAGTAGGTGTGCAATAAGGGTTCTTAGAATGGAATTTATCCTAATGCAATTCTTGCTTAATAGGAGTCACGCATCGCCTGGGCGTCAGCGGGATTTGAATCCCTTTTCCCACTGGGGTGCTGAATGTGAATCGGAAGTTTTTCAGAGAGCACAAGCCTGTGCTCAGCAGTGAGCAAATAATACGGAGGACCAGGAACCTGAGTACAGTTGTGGCTTGGCGCCTCCGTCTGGCCTCCGTCTAGACAGCTTCGGGCTGGAAAAGGCAGAAATGGACCGCCACTTCTGCAGCTCTGCAACTGTGATTTGGGGATTTTGTCCTCCTCAGGTTCTCCGTTTCCTAAAGCTGGTTCCAGTCCTTTTGGCCGTGGTGCAGCATAAGAGAAGGGAGGTGGAGGAGGAGCAAGCCGTAAACAGACAGACAGCTCTGTACACCCTCAAACTTTTGTGCAAGAATTTTGGCGCCGAGCATCAGGAGCCTTTCGTGCCAGTGCTGAACACCGCGGTGAAGCTGATAGCCCCAGAGAGGAAGGAAGACAGGAATGTTCTGGGGAGCGCCCTGCTGTGCATCGCAGAGGTGACCTCCACCCTGGAGGCACTGGCCATCCCTCAGCTTCCCAGGTACGCTGCTGGGCACAGGGAGCAAGAGCCACTACTACCGTCCCACGCAGGCTGAAAAATAATGCAGTGGTGACTTCTTTCTGGCCTCTGATTAGAAATTACATGAAAGTGGATTTGTTCAAAAACTGGTCTTCTCCTGCTGGAAAACACAGCCTTGCCATTTATCCGTAGACAGTGCTCTGCGACGCTCTTCCTCCCCTCTGACTTTCTGTGGTGAGGAAGCCAGAGTGGAGCTTCCTGATAGAGAGGCACCTCCGGGAGAGGGGTGGCGGCCCTTTAACCCTGCCAGAACTCTGTGGCCACCCCACAGCATTTCTGAGGGGCATGCCCCACACGGTACTCCGTGCTGATGCCCACATAGCGCATGTTCAGTCACTGAAAGACCTTGACATTGTTAAGTCACTGTCCCATCAGTGCTATTGGCATGGGGGTTCTCGCGCTTAGTCACATAAACCTCGCAGTGTTCTGTACACTGTGGGATGTGGTGTAACAGGTGCGGGCGGCTTGGGACTGTCTTTATGTGCCCCTTCCATTCCCAGGCTGTCTCCGCCTGAAGCCCTCCATGCTTTCTCTTTCCTGCCAGCCTCATGCCGTCGCTGCTGGCGGCAGTGAAGAGCACCAGCGAGCCGCTCCACAGCGAGGTCGGCCTGCTCAGCGCCCTCACCGCCCTGCACAAGGTCGTCGAGACTCTGCCGCACTTCATAAGCCCCTACCTGGAAGGCGTTCTGACCCAGGTGAGCCAGGGGCCGGGATAAGTTGCGGCTTACCAGCGGAACCATTCCATCAGTTCCCTACATTGGGTTCTGCTTGGCAGACGGGACGACTCCTGTTTCTGAACAGATGCTGCTTTTTCCTAAACGTGAGCCTGTTACTCTATTCTGCTGTCCCTTCTGCTTCATCACTGAACTGCCACGGGACCACTTTTTAGTGGGGCCCCTCTTTTTCATCTGTGCAGGATGCTTCATTCTGCTTTTTTCTCCTGTGAGATCTTTGGGGCTGGGTAGGTAGAGCCACCTGCCCTTGCCGGTGGGAAGTGGCATGTCCTCTTCAGTTCTGACCTGAAGGGGTTCTTACCCCTGAGGCATTTTGCGTAGCAGGATTCCCACGCTGGAATTCCATACTGCAGGGCAGTGATTGTGGATGTGCTGTGGGTAGGTGACATTTCTCATGAAAAATGCCCAGGAAGGTTTGACCCCTTGTTGCCCTAGTTACCGCTGACTTGTGATCACTTGCCATTTATAAGGCTAGGTGCCTTCACCACCATAGAGAAAATGACTTAAGGGTCACGTACTCCATTGCCAGTGCTGAGAGTGGCCTCACAGAAGGGGACCTAGGCTGTGAGGAGTTCTCCCAGTTTCGTTTAACAAGGAAGAACCTGACTCACGGTCCCTGGATCCCTGTCCTCCAGGAAGATCATCAGTCCAGGGACTCTGTGTGCTTCCGCGCCTGCCATTTCCTCCATCCCTCGCTGCTAGTTGGGAAAGAGGCTTCTGTCCAGTGTTATCTACAGCTGTTCAGGGCCAGCTTGAAAAGGAATTCTGGGTGCCAGGAACGCACTCAGTATCCCTGAGCCCTAGCAGTCCACCTGGTCTCGTGTCATCCCGGAGCCTGTCAGGTCGTGCGTGGTCCTCCGCACAGGTATTTCCCAGCCTTAGTTGCTGTTTTATGTATCTCCATAGGTGATTCATCTGGAGAAAATCACCAGCGAAATGGGTCCTGCCTCACAGGCTAACGTCCGCCTCATGTCCCTTAAAAAGACCCTAGCCACCAGCCTCTCACCCCGCGTCTTACTGCCAGCCATCAGCAAAACGTACAAGCAGATCAAGAGGAACTGGAAGGTAGGTCCTGCCGGCTGTCGGAATCTGGAGCAGGGAGAACTGAAATGTTGACAGTTTTACATTGGGACATGTGTGGCTTTTCACTTCCTGCGAGGAGGCAGTGGGCTCTGGGAATAATAAAACGGGTGCACCTGTTTGCTGTGTTCCTGGCAGAACCACATGGGCCCATTCATGAGCATCTTGCAAGAGCACGTCGGGGTGATGAAGAAGGAAGAGGTCTTGTCCCATCAGTCGCAGCTGACCACGTTCTTCCTGGAGGCCCTGGACTTCCGGGCACAGCACTCAGAGGTGAGCTGGGACCCACTCCCCACACCCTGGGGTTGTCGTCTCCCTGTGTGTGAGCCAGAGAAGACTCGAGCTGTGCACCTGTCACACTTACCAAATAATTTAGTCAGTGCTCTGGCTGATAAGTCAGCTCTTCCGTCTTCAGGAGGACCTGGAGGAAGTTGGCAAGACAGAGAGCTGTATCGTCGATTGTCTGGTGGCCATGGTTGTGAAGCTCTCAGAGGCCACCTTCAGGCCCCTCTTCTTCAAGGTGAGCCTTTCTCCTCTGCAGAGCCTGTTTAGTTGTGAGTGACAGGATGAGCAGAAGACATTAATAATGTTACGGTTTCAGCTGTTTGATTGGGCCAAGACAGAAGACGCCCCAAAGGACAGGCTGCTGACCTTTTACAACCTGGCTGACTGCATCGCGGGGAAGCTGAAGGGCCTCTTCACTCTGTTTGCCGGCCACTTAGTGAAGCCTTTTGCTGACACCTTGAACCAGGTGAACATCTCCAAAACAGGTTGGTAGTTCCTTCAGCTGAGTCTGCGCCCGGTTCCGTGTGCCTCACACAACCTCAAGTGGGGCTTGGGGAAGGTGCTCCGCTGGGGAGGGTGAGCTCACTTCGGCTCAGACATGGATGGTGGTTTAGCATAATGGAAAAATGTCATTAGTCATTTGACTCAGGAGAAACAATAAATGGGTCTTATTACTAATTCCTGGAAGTAACTTAAAACATTACAGTCGGGCTGAGGGTATAGTTCAGTGGTACACTGCTTGCCTAGTATGCATGAGGCCCTGAGTTCTGTCCCCAACATCCCCCTCCCAAAAATAAGAACCCTGAAACTAAGGTTGGAGTATTCTCTAAAGCTAATAAGCAAGCCATGTGGCAATTGTAGTAATTAACTTGGCAAACTCAGCATCAGAATCTCCACAATTCCCAAAGAAATCACTTTCCAAGAGGCCATTTTATTTGTGGTCTATCTTCACGCCATCATGATTTTTAGAGCTTTTTCAGAATCATTTGTTTTAGTTGTACTGACACTTAAACATTGGAGATTCCATTGTTTCATTTTTACCCGCCCCCACCTGCAGACGAAGCATTCTTCGACTCTGAACGTGACCCTGAAAAGTGCTGCCTGCTGTTGCAGTTTATTCTGAACTGTTTGTATAAGATCTTCCTTTTTGACACTCAGCATTTCCTGAGTAAAGAGAGAGCAGAAGCCTTGATGCTGCCCCTGGTGGACCAGGTAACAGGCTTGGCCATCTTGCCCGAGGCCTCCCTGCTTGGTCTTGGCAGGTTTTGTTTGCTAATGACAGATGGCTAGGCCCTTTTTAAGGCGTTTTGTTTTGTTTTGTTTTGTTTTTAATTGGTGTGTGGGGGAGGGTCTGTTTTACAAAACTGTTTTAAAATGGGTATTTTATGGGTATAACTTTTCTCAGTATAGTTTGTTGAGTTTTACTTTTGATTTTTTTCTGAAGACAGACAAGGTCTTGTGGTCAACTTACCAATTTAGAAAGTGTGCTGGCTTTGATTTTGACTAGGCCTCACAGGGCATAGCTCAGGGTTCAGCGGCCCCAGGGGCTGGTGGAGGGAAAGCCTGGGGCGAGGGCTTTAGGCCAAGTTCCCGAAGGTAGGAGATGGGCTCTGGAGAGAGTGTACCAATAGGACTAGGCTTGGAGCCTGCTAGTGTCTCAAAAGGAAGGAACTACTTAACCCCAGGCGTGTTTTCAAACAGAAGGGAAAAACATCCCATGTCAGTCACAGTCCTTCCGTCGTTCTTCACAGCTGGAAAACAGGCTTGGTGGGGAAGAGAGGTTCCAGGAGCGGGTGACACAGCAGCTGGTGCCCTGCATCGCGCAGTTCTCCGTGGCCATGGCGGACGACTCTCTGTGGAAACCCCTCAACTACCAGATTCTACTAAAGACAAGAGACTCCTCCCCCAGGGTAAGGCCCGGGCCACAAGGAACACCAGTGTCCCCATCCCCATCCCGTGGTGGCACAAGTGTTAAAATACTTTCTAAATACTTTTAAATCTTGAACAGCAAAAAGGTAATTGCTTGTGTTTTGTAAGTGCCACTTAAATGTCACTGTGCTCCTGAGATGAATGCTTTGGGTTTGTCCACAAAACCCTCCTTTGAGTTAGAGCGATATGTGTCATCTCCTTTGTATACGTACGTTTAGGGTTTGCTCCGCAGCAGCCATAGAAATACAATGACAGGCGTAGGCTGAATGGCAAATAAAATTCATTACCAGGAATTTTCAAACAGTTTTAACAACGAATCACCATTTCTCAAACGACTTACCATATGAGAACCTTACTATGTACAACGAACCAAAGCAGACTTTTCTTAGCAGGATTTATTAGTCCAAGTTTATAACATTTATTCATTAATTAGGAAGTAAAACAATTAAGCTGTTTTGATGAGCCCTGAATTCTTAAATCATATATTTTTCCATAAGTTACAGCATCAAATTTATTTTAGAAGTTTTAGTTTTACAGTATCAAGAAAATCTTCATTGAATATTGGTAGTTACGAAAATTATTCTGAGCTGTGGGCGGTGGTGTACGCCTGTAATCCCAGCGATTCGAGACGCGGAGGCAGGAGGACCACAAGTTTGAGACCAGAGGCAGTGTGCATAATTTAGAGAGATGTTGTCTCCAAAAAATGTAAAAAACAAATGGGCTGGGGGTGCAGCTCAGTGATACAGCATTTGCAAAGCGTCCAAGCACGAGGCCCTTGGTTCAACTCCTAGTACCGCAAAAAAGAAAATTATCCCGTAGTAGAAAGAGGAGTATTTAGTTTCAGTGATTTGCTAACAATACCTTGAAACTGCTTCTGATCCTTGTCATAGATAAGCATGTGAAAAATATCCAAACTTTTTTTTTTTTAATTCTCCAACTGGCACATCCTGACATAGTGTATGGCTTGGTTTTATTTTGCAACATTAGGAGGATGAACCCAGGGTCTTGCACATGCTAGGCAAGCGCTCTGCCACTGAGCTGCACCCCAACCCCTTTTTTATCTTCAGACAGGGTCTTGCGAAGTTGCACAGGCTGCCTCTGGCCTTGAGTTTGCGATCCTCCTGTCTCAGCCCCCCAGGCCTGTGCCACCTTGCCCAGCATGTATGTGTTTATTGGATGCTAAGTGTGGCTCACGTGGGTGCTCTGGCCCCTCACATGACTCATGAAGACCGCAGTGGGAGCCCTGCCAGACACGCTGAGACTTCATCACCAAGCCAACGAAGCCTCGGGCAGCCTGGCGAGCTAGTTGGCTCCTGCGCAGCTCAGCATAGGGACGTGCTTAGGGCTACTTGTGGTGTTTCATTCTGTTGCTTTTTTAAAAGGAAAATACAATGAAAAGATAGTCACATTACAGGGCTACAGGGCTAGAACAGCTTGCTCAACACTGATTTGTAAGGTTACCGTGTTCCACACAGGTCCCAAATGGTTAAACAGACTGGTATTCTAAGCTGACTACCTGCAGCCGTAGCACTGTGGCTCCTGATCACGTCAGATCTCAGAAACTAAGCAGGGTCGGGCCTGGTTAGTACCTGGATGGGAAACCGCCAGGGAACACCAGATACTGAAGGCTTGGGAGGAGGACCTGGCAACCCACTCCCCCTGCCCTCAAAAAAATCAATCCTCTGTTGAAAACCCTATGAATAGCAGAGAAGCACTGACAATAGTGTTTCACCTGGTGTTCATAGGTTGCTATGAGTCAGACACTGACTAGACAGCACCTAACAACATCCTAAGCTGAAAGTTGAATGGATGTAATAATGAAGTGAAAGAAATGCATGTGAAATAACCACCAGTTGAAAAGAGTGTGTCCGAAGATCATAAATACCGCAACAAACATAGATTAAACTACTTCCTTCCTCTTTTCTCTGTTCCTATAGGTGCGCTTTGCCGCCTTGATTACCGTCTTGGCCCTGGCTGAGAAGCTAAAGGAGAATTACATCGTCCTGCTGCCGGAGTCCATTCCTTTCCTAGCGGAACTGATGGAAGGTACCTGCCCAGCTTTTCAGAAGTAGCCACAGTGAGGTCCTGTAGCTGTGTGCGCAGTGGTGGGCAGAGCTGGAGGCTGTGTGGTTAGCAGGCAAGGGCAGGGTCGGGAAGCCACCACCTCACGCCCACCCGAGACCGCTAACAGGTTTGGTAACAGCACTCAGCCAGTGAGTGTGACCTGTGGAGCTGGCCTAAACAGCCAGGTGTGTACCGAGGTGGAACATCCATGCTCATGCATTGTGCCACCTCATGGTGGGGACAGTGAGCAGGGAGACCCCGCTTTCCTGTCAGCAGCTCCCTGTGTGTCCTACAGAGAGTCCCAGCCTCTGTGTCTGAACCCGTGGTGCGGAGTGGAGTTCAGTGGCCTCGTCCACACCTGTGAGGGCAGAGGAGGCCAACGGGAGGAGGGCACGGTGCTTCCTACGCTCTGACGGCAGAGGGTGCAGGACAGTGAGGATTAAGCTAAGGCCTGCGCCAAGAAGCCTGACGGACCTTGCTTTTACCTTCTTTCACTTTTTAGATGAATGTGAAGAAGTGGAACATCAGTGCCAAAAGACCATTCAGCAACTGGAGGTCACGCTGGGGGAGCCCCTCCAGAGCTACTTCTGAACCCGGGGCCGTCTCGGGGGCTTTCCACTCTGGAGAGCTGGTTACTTTTTGTATTTGTGTCTTAGGGTGTGTGGCGCCATGTTACTTTTGGTGCTTCCACACCTGCTGATCTGTAATGACCCCTTCCCACATCCCCACCTGGTCCAGGCTACATAAGCTGCCCCGCCATGTGCTCGGAGGTGTTGAAGAGTAAAGGAGACACGGTGTCTTTATATGGACACCTCCCTGTCGGACATCTGTTGTTTTCTTTTCTAAGTGGTTTGCTAATAAGGCAGGTACGTTGAATTTCAGCACCTACGGCTAACAGCTCCACTGAGACATGACGCTGTCACTGTCCTGGGTGGCCATGTCTCATGCATATGGTGCCATCCTGGGGATTCACCCACAGTCGCTCTCTACTTCAAGAAGATGGCAGCCATTCAGCATCCAACAAGGACACTTGACAAGAGCCATTTGGTTTTCACAGTTGGTTTTTGCGTGTGCCTCCAGACAGAAGCAATCCCAGAAGGCCTTTTTCATTCGGGGCTGTCCTTGTCTCCTTTATCATCTCATCCTTTTTTGTGGAGAGGGGGAAGGAGGCACAGCTCACACCTGGCTGATCAGACAAAGGGCTCAGGAGCACTAGGGGGCCAGAGGGTGCCTCTCCATGATTACAAATCACATTTCTGGTGGTGGGGAGCCCAGCATTCCTAGCGTGAGAAAGTATCTGTACGTCTTAAGGTTTTGAAGCTCTCTAATCCCTAGTACCATGTCATAGTGAAGCTGGAAAGTGAGGACTCAAAATTAAACCAACCTACCTACATTTTTTAAGGCATTGACAAACTATCCCATAGTGTTCCGACTGAATTTGTTCTAATTTAATACAGAAATTTAGTACAAAATTGTGACAACCGAAAGGCCAATCCGAAGTTTAGAGACATCGCTTCTCAGCAATGCATATTTCTCTTTAAGTGTCTCAGAGTTCATTAATATGGATAGCTTTAAAAAAAGAATCTTAAGATTTTGTATTCTAGCAAAGAATAAGTCTTAATAGCTCCATTTAAAAGAAAAATGAAAATTACCCTTTTTTTTTTTTTTTTCTTTTTTGGCAGTGCTGGGATCAAACCCAGCTCACACATGCTAGGCAAGCGCTCTTCCACTGAGCTATAGCTCCCCCCTTCAGGAAACAATGAGAGGGGGCTTTTATTTTCTCCTAAGTGCCTTTCAGTCCCCAACATCTCAGTCACACACTGTGACATTCTTTATGAGGAAGAAACAACCCTGGGGTGTTCTAGAGCCTTCTTGGTCTGGCAACACTGCCCAACCCCCACCGAGTCTTCTTGAGATTGGCAAGACTCCGCATAATAAATTAACATGAAAAGAGTAAGGGCTAGCAGTGTCAATATGGAGTCCTTTCAAGAAACAAGACTGACGCTGGTATTCTTTTCAGTGTATGAATACAAGCATCTAACCAAATTTGTTATGAAAATACTCCTCAACTCTGGCCGAATTCTGTCCAGCAGTTTAATATGACTAAGTGATCTGACCAACTTACCTCCCCCGACACACCCAGGCCTTTGAAGTCTCTGTAGCAAGACCTGACCTGTAAAGACTGGAGAACCCCCACCAGCTCCTTTCAAATAACAGAAAGTTACAGAAATGCAGTAGTTTGACTTGCTGACACAGGTTTGATTTCAATCACTTAAAGAACAGTGTTTTGATCTCAACTGCTAATCATGAGAGACTAATCTTTAGAAGAGCAAGGCAAGTGTCGGTTTGCACACACATAAAACATTTTTACGTTACCTCCCCTACTGCATTAGTCTCATGGTTAGATTGTGCCTTCTGATGGTGCCTATTTGATGCG
Organism: Pedetes capensis; assembly: GCA_007922755.1. Lineage (NCBI taxonomy): Eukaryota > Metazoa > Chordata > Mammalia > Rodentia > Pedetidae > Pedetes > Pedetes capensis. Next base: position 65,364 of record VMDO01000825.1, read on the forward strand.
CTCACTAAGTTCATCTCGATGTTACTTGAGAAGCTGCCTTTGCCTGGCCTCTGCCGCAGCCCTGCCAGTGTGGACGCAGGCAGAAGTTGGCTGCCTCAAGCACAACTAATTCATGTGGACATTTGGTTTTTGTTTCACTGTTGGTTTTTTTTTGCCTTAATTCTTCTGGTGCGTTCAGATGTCATATGGTTAATTATTTCGTAAAGCTTACAGGAAGGAGAGCTAGATGTTACTATGGTAAAGATGAATCGCCAGATGAAAGCATCGTCCTCGATTATGGGTATGACAGAATGGTGATTATGAAAGCAATCACTGGGGACACAGCAGTGTCTTCTATCCGTTAATATTTTATCTGACTTAAAAATTGCATAACTCTTGCTCCCAAAGGAGTCCTGATGAGTTACTGAGACTGCACGGTGGGAGAGTGCAGGCACTCGGCTCCAGCAAACAGGGCCCTCACCAGCTCTGTGCCCCACCACGTCATCCCAGCTCCTGGCATAGGAAAGATGCCCTCTGTACCTGTGAGCTACTGTTTCATTGTTAGATGCCATCAAGTCGGTATCCGACTCATAGCAACCCTCTATACAACAAGAGAAATGCTATTGTCAGTGCTTCTCTGCTATTCATAGGGTTTTCAATGGCAGATTGATTTTTGGGAGGGGGTTGCCAGGTCCTTCTCCCAAGCCTACAGCCTCTGGTGTTCCCAGGCGGTCTCCCATCCAGGTACTAACCAGGCTTGACCCTGCTTAGCTTCTGAGATCTGACAGGATCGTACGCCACAGGGCTACCGCTGCAGGCACTGTTTCATAGCAGGCACTTAATATGTGTGGTGGGTGTTTTCCAAGAGGCGGCCCAGTGGACAGGGTCTTGCTGGCAAAGAGCGGTGCCTGCCCTGCACCCACGCCTTCAGAGCTGGAGGCCACAAGGCAGGGCCATGATGCAGGATCCCCAGGACTGCGGCTCAACCTACCAACGTAAACAATGTAGTGACAGCAACATGCGCTTACACACGACCGGTATCGCATAAGCCATTCTGTATTTTGGGTTTCGTGGCCCTTGTGGTGGCTACCAGCTCCTTACGTCCAGCAAGTGGATATCACCATCCACCACCAGGGTGTCGATACTGCCCAGCTCCTTAAACCGGTGTTTGTACTCCACGGTGTGCACACCGTTCACGGCGACCTTGAACTCTCTGACGTCACAATAGATTATCATCTGAAAGGACAGGAAGAGGCCGTACCTTGAGTGGTGCCTTGCACATCCTTCTTGGCCTTCTGAACTCCAACCCAGTATCCAACAGCTTCAGGGACCCACCAGCCTAACCCACAGCTGTCTGAACTCCACATTCTAGCGCAGGGCACCAGACGTGGAAGAACATTACTGTGAAACCGCCATCTCCTGTCAGCCTGGGTGACGCTCTTAGCAACCAGTTCTGATGAGTCCTCGAGAACCCCGATGGTTCAGAGTGTACGGCGTGACCTGAACCAATGACCCTAAGTGACCGTGTGAGGCAGTGAGTCACCTACGCTGGTGAGGGAGCCTAGCCACTGCCCAGCACCCACATCTCAAAGACTTCATTCTCTGCTCAGCATCCCAGAAACACCTTTTGGGAGAGGCATGTGTTGCCCTAATCCTCAAGGGCTGGAACTCAGGACCCCATGCACTCTAGGTCCAGGGGTCTGATGAAGTGTTCCTCGGAAGGAGAGGCCGCTCCCTGAAACTGCATAGGAGCAGCGTCAAGATCCTACACCCTGGGTCCACTTAGGAGTAGCACGTGACTCCAGGCCACAGACCAGGTTCCTGCAGAATCCTCCGTCAGTGGGCCTGCAGACTCATGTCCAGCAGGGTGACAATGCGGTGCCCTCCTGGCTTTCCATTCATAGACAGCCTAAGTGTCCAAAAAACAGGGCTGGAATTTAGCTCAATATCTGAGGTCCCAAGGTCGATTCCCAGTACTGCAAAAGATGGGAGAAGGATGTGGCAATCCACTCCCCAGGCAATCCCAAAACAGTCAGCCACTGAAAACCCTATGAGGGTCGCTATCAGTTGGACATGACTCGAGGGCACCTGACAACAACAACAAGTGTCAAAAAAGGGCATCACACTGCAACCTCCAAGCAAACAAACCAAAACGAGATCCCCACAGGCACTGGACTGGACGTAAATAGAACACTTATTCTACCCCTGCTCCCGGGATTCTTTCTCCTGTCCCATTTTCAAATAGTATAGTCCTACCTCAAAGTACATCCCAGGACCAAAAGGGAAACAGGTAATATTCCTCTCTTCTTCTCCCCAGGCATCATGAAGAAAAGAATTTCTTACAAATGCTTTAACATTCAGACGTGGGTTCAAGTGTAGAGCAATGTCCTTAGATTTTCCTGATACTAGATCAACGTTAAAGCTTTTGAGACAGAAAAACAATCATAATTAACCAATCAGAAGAGACTAGTGGCAGGTTATGCAGTTTTTCACACTTACACTCGAACCAGGACTATAACTGTGTGGCATATATGCCACATATATGGACACGGGGTTGCAGGTGAAGGTGACATGTCCAACTCTGAGTATGACCAACAGGTTATTTGCAAAACTGCAATGCAGAAGATGGTCCAATCAGTGACCCCGGGGCTGCAGGAGTCGGGGGCCCTGCCACAGGCATTCCCCAGGCCAGTCACATTGATCCCCTCCTGCAAGTATGCTACTGTCTAGGAAACGGTTCTCATCTGAAGCTTTGAGAGGTCTGGAGATCTTAGGAAAGTTTCTTTTTTCTTTTTTTTTTTTTTTGCGGTACCAGGGGTTGAACCCAGGGCCTCGCGCCTGCATGCTCTGCAAGTACTGGACCACTGAGCTGCGCCCCCAGCCCGTTTTTTTACTTTTTGAGACAGGGTCTTGCTAAATTACGCAGACTGCCTCTGGTCTTGAACTTGTGATCCTCTTGCCCCTGCCTCCCGAGCTGCTGGGATTACAGGTGTGCACCACCTTGCCGGGCAGATAAGTTTCTTAAAGTAGTAATGTTCTGAGTCATAAGATAACAAGAGCCCTAAAAAAAAGCCGCTTGATCTTCTGGAGGTGCCCTGGGATTCTACAAAGCGCAGGCAGGCCTCGTGGACAAAGGTGTCACCTTGTCTGGCAGAACCGGCCTCAGTAAGAAGCCTGGACTTCAGGACTGGCCTGGCAACCAGCTCATTAGCAGTTTGCCCCCTCTGCAGTGGGACGTGACACTGGCGCCCCACGAGGGGCAGTGGGCAGCAGGCATGCGTGGCAAGTGTTCACGCTGTCACTGGACATGAAGGAATACTCACTGACCTTTTGGCGTTTGGGTTCACTTCTCCTTTGATGACCACTGTCCGTCCAGGGCCCATGGAGGAGTTCAACCTTGCTTCAAAAGGCAGGCTCTGGAAAGAAGCCACGGTCAGAACGAGGCAGCTGCAGAGAGGGGCCTTCACGAGAACGCTCAACACCAGTGGAGAACGGGAGAGAGCCCGCGAGCCCCTGGAGGGGACAGCCCGAGCCTGCCCTCGTCCCAGCTGGGTCCCCTGCAGCAGCACTGTGCCTGGCTCACAGCCTGCACTCAATGACTCTCTTTTACATGACCAAGTGGGCTGCGGAGCAGAAGCTGCCACCATCTGTATGTGACACTCAGCAGAGCCGCCAAGGCTCGGGGTGTGAGGCAGCTCGGGGTTCTGCCTGGGGGAGGGGCAGCTCTGTGGGAGGGGTGAGTGGCCCTGACACATAGGCCTGGCGGACGCTGGCGTCCGTCCAGGGACAGCGGACAAACCTGAGTGGCTGCTGCGGGGTACCAACGGCTAATTATAACTTAATCTTTATCGAGGGTCAAGAAAATCTGGGGCTCTTCAAACCTTTGACAAAGAGTTGGTAGGGAGGATTTTGGTGCAAGGCAAAGTGTGATTGACAGACGTGTCTCTGCTCTTGGTGCTGACAGCTCTGGGTACGACTTTAGAAATGTCTCCTCTATTACTAGGCTGCAGGGAGACAGACAGTAAGGTGGAGCTGCCTTCCAAGGAGGAGCTGTTCATTCTCTAGGGAATGCGCAAAGCCCCACACATAATAGCCCGGCAGAAAATACTTACAAAGTGTGAGATGGCAGCCTTCTGGACCTATTGGGAGAGGAAGAAAAGTGAGAACACTGGATGGAAGCCTTGCACGTTCCCCATGAGCCGGCTGATCTGGCTGGGCGAACTGAGCCCAGCCGGGCCGGTGCCTGGGCGGCGTGGGCTGGAACACAGGCCAAGCCCATGTTCACCTGAACCCTTCACCCTCTGCCATAAACTGACAGCGTTTCACGGGGCGACCTGTGGGCATCAAGCACTGCCTTCTTATCCTCTCTGGGGCACCCTCAGTGCTAAGATGGTGCCCTACCTGTGGGTAGGAGCGTGCTAGGAGGATAAGGCTCATGTTCTCCTTTACGAAGAGCAGGGATGCCACTGCTAAGTGACACCCGACCCCCCTGAGGGCGGAGTTCACCCTGGCTGAGGGTGCCCAGTGCCTCGGGCAGCAGCAGTCAGCAGGTAGGTTGGAGGGGTGGGGCGCTTTCCCAGGGCCTGGAGGGCACCCGGGACCACACGCAGCATGCGCCTCAGTTCCTACATGACTGCTTGAGTCCTGGCCTCATAATAAAAACACAAGTGTGGAAACCAGCCTGCCCTCCACCAATGGCAACTCATCTTTAAACTGGCGGTCATTAAGAGAGTTAGTATTTACATTTTCTCTACTTATCTCTGTCAGTCCCAGAGTAGATGCTTGGGTGCTCTGTAAATCCTGCAGAAAAGACAATACAGATTAATTTTTAATACCCACCAGAAAGTCTTTTTAAAATATAACTGCTTAACATATCAAAAAACTACCAATGATATTGGAAAACAAAAAATGATTGATCATTATGATCCCAAAATGCACTTGACCCAGGGGCTCCCCCCAGATTGTCAAGCATTAAAGAACAATAAGCTCTATTGTCAACAAGAGCGGGAGCAGCTGGGCACAGCTCTTGGGAACACGAGCTTTCCTCACCTCTGGGGGCGACTGAGACTTGAAAGGAGCAGCTGGGCACAGCTCTTGGGATCTCTGGGGGTGAGTGACACGCCCCACCTCCAGGGAACTCCCACGGAAAGGACGTACTCTGACCAGCTAACAAGGCGTCTGTTCGCCAGGATCCTCCCAGAACTGAGACCCCACAGACAAGAAAGCCCTGCCAGCGAGCAGCAGCCACCACTCTGGAAGAGTCACTGCTAAGAACTTCATAAGGAGAGATCTGTACCATTTTTATCTCAGTGGGAAGTGTGAATGGAAGACGTTTCCTACCTTTTGACCGAATGACAGAAAACATTGTCAAGAATCAAAACCCACACTATGTGGAGAAGGGCACTCACCGAGCTGAAGCTAAAACCAACAGAGTGGATGTTCACTTTGCCATAAATGCCCACCGTGTCTATTTTCTCGGGGCCGATCCTGTGGGCATAGAGCAGGGTGTGCTTTCCATTCACAGCCACCTGGGTGGACACAGAAGGCAGGGCCCCCAAAGCGTGGTTAACGAGTTAGCTTACTATGCAAATGTAAATGTTTCCTTAGGGGCTGGGGAGAGGCTCAGCAGAGCGCGTCTTGCCCTACACCGGCAAGGCCCTGGTTTGATTCCCTGCATCACAAAAACAGGGTCCCGTGGTTTAACTTTGTGCCTTCCCCACAGGTCTTCTCTCACACCTGACCAAAGTGTGGCTGAGAGCACCCACCACACCACCTGATCCGTGTGGGTCCCTGAAGCCATCAAACGCCCTGGACCACCTCTCCCCAGACAGGCACTGAGGGATACGGGCGCCACGCATGCGTGCCAGGTCCACAGGCCCCTGTCCTGGTGGCCTGGGAACCCAGGTCAAGATCTGCCCCTGCTCTCCCTCACCTGGTCCTCAAGGGCCACTCTAAAGCCACCTTTGTGGAGGAGGCTCGAGTACAGAGGGTGACCGAGGGCCTGATTCCCCACCCGTCTGAAAGCAGGAACGGCAGGGTGAGGAGCAGCGAGTGAGGCCTCTGGTCAGGCCTGGTGCAGTGCGCGGGCAGGACGTGTGGCTCCTTCTCCCTCCCTCCAAGTGCCAGGCGGCACGCTAGAGTCCACATGGGAAACACAGGCGGCGCCCTGGAGGGCCTCTCGCTCCACCCAGGACAAACCCAGCACAACAGGCCGGGCTCTGAAGGATGAGGCGAGTTGAGTCAAGGCAGCTGGGGGCCTGTGTGGGAGCAGCGACCTGCCAGACCCAAGGACTTGCACGGAGCCCCAAGTCCCCCCTGGAGTCTGTGACATCCCTGTGGGCTGGATGGCCGGCGGAGGCAGGAGCCAAACTCTATCTTACACATATATGAGGGACAAGATATCTGTGACCAAGCCCATCAGGGTTCCCTCGGGATCCTACGCACCACCTGTGGTGACACTTCTCTGTGTAAACCCACTGACCTGCCCACTGGTCCACACCTGCCTGCTCCTTCCAATCCCCCACTGTCTCCCATGATTAATAGGAGGCTGCATCCATTGCAAACGCAGCTGTGTAGAACGGCCACCTAAGGACCGGCACTCACTCGGGCGTCTGCCCGCTCCGCCTCAGCAGGAGGTTACAGAGCCACAACTGCTCGAGCTCGCGCCCACCCTGCCAGCGGGGCCCCCACAGGTCCTGGGACCCACCTGGAACTTGTCCTTCAGCACCATGATCACGATCTCGAACGACTTCTCCCTCTCGAAGGGCATGTCGTGGGTGATCTCCTCCCACCCCCACCGCTCGTTGGTCAGCGTGTTGCAAACGATGCAGCCGGCCCTCTTGAAGCGGGGGTTGAAGTGGAAGGCCACGTCGGCGCGAGGCTTCAGGCTGCTGCCCTTCTGCAAGTCCACCTGGAACCTGCGTGAGGGGAGAGGCAAGCTGCAGGCCAGGCCGGCCCAGGGCGCACGGCCAGTGAAGGCGGCCCCCTCTCCTCACAGCGGGGCTGAGGGCAGGCAGCCCTGTCTTCCCTTTGTTTTTCCTCGATGACTGAGCCTGCGTCTCAGCTGGGTCCGAACAGGCCCCCATCCCCTCTCCTTCCCAGGGGCTGGCTGCCTATGCCCTGCTCTGCAGTGCCCAAGGACTCCTCGGATCTGTAGGGCAGGTGGCACTTGCCCCTCTACCACCGTGCCCCACCCCACCAGCCACACACAGCATGGACGTGGGCTGGAGTCCCCACTGCCGAGCCTCCCCCAGAGGACACCTTCCCCAGGTGTGGCCAAGCTGGGAGCCGGCCTCTGTACCCACTGGACGGACTTGACTCCAAGACCTGGCGGCTCCTTGGCATAACCGCCATGTCCTCCCTAAGCCACTGACTGTGGGTGTCAGCCACACAGCGCTGAGCCCAGCTCTACCTGACATGGCTCAGGTCCGAGTTTGTACCCAAAGCAGGAACCCAGGGGAGCCACCCAGGATTGTCTTCCAAGAGCCCCTGTGGGAATGTGTCACATGCAGGGACCCCTCCCATCCCACAATTCCCTTTTCTATCGAAGTGCCTAATCCTTTATATTAAAATCAGACCTAGGGCAATAAAATAGTCCCAGTAACCTTTATCTGTCACTCAGTCCCTCCTCTGCAGCACCCAGCAGAGCTGCTGATCATAGCAAATCGCACCGAAAGCATCCAAAATGACCTCTCCACACTGTTTCTTGTGTTTCCACAGCTGCTAAGAGGCAGTTCATTCGTGTTCTCCCATTCAACAGTGTTTCGTTCTGCTGAGTTGGACCGGACTCGATGGCACTTAACAACAACGTAACACAATGATTTTTACCTGTCCACATCACTAGGAACATGCCCGCGGATTACAATCAAAGATCCCGGCTTCAACTCCTCCGAAATGGTGCCGACAAAGGGGATCGTCTAACAGAAAAAATTAATAAATGTAGATGCGCATAAACAAAATTACTTACAAAGCTATTATAACCAGCTCACAGACTGATACAAGAACGATGATATCCTTAAAGGCCACGCATAAATCAGACCCATCTTCACTATCCAGACAGCTGTAAGAGCTCTGGGGATGCAGCTCAGTGGTAGAGCACTTGCCTCACATGTGCAAGGCCCTGGGTTTAATCCTTAGCACTGGAGGCAGAAAAGCTACAAGGGACCAATGGGGCTAGGGTCCAGCTACATCTGCTAGTCGATCTGAGTTCTTTGGAAAAAGACGCATGGTAAGTACTGTCTGCAGTACTTTTGATTTGATTGGGGGTCTGTGAAATAAAATTTCCACTTAATATGATAATTCTGATAACAAAATGAAAGACTTGTGGGAATGCCAGGCTTCCCAATCCCTTTTCCCATTGTTTTCAGGGAGGGTCCCAACTGAAGGCTCAAGGCCACCTGAGGCCTGAGGCCACTGCTGATGAGGCAGTGAGGAGCAGGGCTGCCTGTGGAGAGCTGAGGTGGGGGGTGATGACGAGCCCGGCGGCCTCTGGAAGGGCTGAGGCGGGGGATGACGACGAGCTGGGCTGCCTCTGGAGGGGCTCCGAAATAAGCCACGCCTCAGCCTGGGACTCCGGCACCTAATCTCTGCCAGGCTTCCAAAGCATGAGAAGCAGAGACCCGCACAGGAGATCAGCTCTGGGTGCCAAGGACTCTGAAGACGCAGCACCCACCTGCCCCAGCCGGGTCCAGTGTGCAGCCCTGGGCTCCCACAGTCGGTCCCACCAGTGCTCAGGTCTCAGCCCGCCCCTGCCACTCTTGGGTCTGGCTGTTCCCCTTTCCTGGAGATGACTCCCCCGCGTCCCCACCCACTGGCTGGGGACCTGTGCCATGGCTGCATCTCCCGCATCATCATATGGCCCTCCTCCACTCTGGAAACTGTGACTAGGACCCATGGGCCACACATCACTCCCCAAGTGACAGCACATGGGCTGCAGCCTACCCATGGTGGAGCGGGACACAAAACAAGAGAAGCCACAGAGGAGCGCCGCAGGCTGGAGGCTCTGGTGCTATAGATGCTTCCGCCTCCCGGTGGCTCCATTCCCAGCTCCCTGGGCCCACTGCGTCAGGCACCCCCTGCTGCAGTACGCAGGAGCCTGTCTATCTGCACGCCGCTCTCCTTGGACTCAAGACTCACTTTAACCTCCCCAGGATGGAGTTCAGGAGATGATGGGCCATCAGTGGCAAATGCATGAGCTCTCCCTGGCCTGGAAGCTGGGCTCCAGTATCCTCGTGCAGAGAAGCAATGAGGCAGCTGTGAGCTGCAGGCTGGGCAGCAAGAGGCCTATTGCCTGAAGCAACAAGACGCAGCATTCTAGAAGCCTATGAGCCCACTGGTGTCCTGGCAGATTGCTAAGGCAGGCTGCAGGCTGCGGAGACAACAGCTACAGCAACCTGTCAGACGAGCAGCTGAATTCTGCGTGGGGACAGAGTGGAAGGAATTCCACCTCCGCACTGGTCTACACGGCCATGGCTGATTCCAAGAATACACAGCAGCATCTTCTATGTTGTTGTTAGGTGCCGTCAAGTCTGTATCTGACTCGTAGCGACCCTCATAGGGTTTTCAATGGCTGACCATTTCGGGATTGCCTTGGGAGTGGATTGCCAGGTCCTTCTCCCATTTTTGCGGTGCTGAGAATTGGACTCGGGACCTCAGATACTGCAGCGCAGCGCTCTACCAACTGAGCTAAATCCCAGCCCAGTATCTTCTATAGGAGCCGGTTTTCATAACTTCAAACTGTATATATGTCAGGTTATATTTAACTATGCTTTTGTTTTGAGACAGGGCTGCGCTCTACCACCAGGCAGGGCTTGAACTCTGTGACTCAAGCAATGCTCTCATCTCTGTCTCCAGAAGCTGGTACCACGGAACGATAGGTGCAGTGCACACCAGCACGCCAAGCTATGCCTAAGGTCGGGGAGAACATAGCCTACCAATCTAGGCATACTGTGCTCTCATCTAAGATGAAAATAGAAACAGTAAAATGAAAGCGCTAAGGAAACACACCAACAATGCTCCAGTAGTTTTTGTGGGGGGTGCTATTTTATTTTTCTTCTTTACATATTTTCCAGATTTCTGTAATAAGCACCTACATCTTTTGTACCCACAAAAAAAGGTTGTTTTTTTGCAAGACTAGGAGTTGAACTCAGGGCCTTGCACACACACTAGGCAAATGCTCTACCATTAAGCTGCACCCCCCCTTTTTACTTTTTTTTTTATAGTACTGGTGGGGGGAGGGGATAAACCCAGGGCCTGGAGCGTACTTTTCAAGTGCTTTACTGCTGAGCTGCACCCCCAACCCCTTTTTTATTTTCTAAATTGAGACAGGGTCTCATTAAGTTATGGAGACCACCTGTGGCCTTGAACCTGCGATCCTCCTGCCTCTGCCTCCCAAATCACTGGGATTATAGGTGTTGCACCACCACTCTCAGCTAAAGTATTTGTAATTATACAAGGTGCAATCAAAAGATACTGTGAATGTTTAAATTTAAAACCTATTACAGTCAAAGACACATGGCTATTAATCCTCCTCATAATACTCCCCAAAATTTTAAAACAGTGAGATAAAAACTAAAAGGTGGTAATTTTTTGTTTTCATATTGCCCAACAACCAGGTGTGCTGGCACATATTTTTAATCCCAGCACCCCAGATGAACTATATAGTAAGACCCTGTCTCAAAAGAAGACCAAAAAAAAAAAAAAAAAAAAAAAAAAAAAAAAAAAAAAAAAAAAAAAACAGAGACTGAATAAACAGCTCCTCACTATTTGAATTGATTGCTAACAAAATAAAATAACCGTGATGCAATAAAACAGAGTGTTTCTTTGGTTTATTTACCTATTTTTGTGGCACTGTGCAGTTGAACCCAGGGCTTCACGCAGGCTTTTGCAGGTGCTTTACCGCTGGGCTGCACTCCCAGTCCATATTTTACTTTTTATTCTATCTTCCCTATCATCAGAACAGCCCAGGCCACAGGCGTTTCCTGGTCTGCAACGCTGCTTCCTCAAACCCCTTCCTCAATAAAAGTCTATTTATTTTTGTCGCAGGTCTACAGTTGAGGGTGCTGACCCCAGAAATGATAGGAATCACCAGTAGACTAGAATAAAGCTGTTCAGAGACCGTGACCTATATAACGTTATTTGTAACCTATAACGTTATTTTCTAACTAACATTTAAACAAGGCATCTTTGTGTTGATGGGCAAGAACAGCAGCACAGCCCGCTCTCCACTCCAGCCTCCACTCCAGCCTCCACTCCAGCCTCCCACTCCAGCCTCCCGCTCCAGCCTCTGGCAGGAGCCAAGATGATACCTTCAGTCACCTGTGGCAGGAAGCCTGTTTCTGTTTTCATTTTTTCACCTCTATAGAAAGTCACTCCACAACCCTAAAATGCGTTTAACTACAACATTCAAAATTTCATTTTAAATGTCTCACTGGTATCAAATTCAGTACATCTTTCTTTTTAAACTCATGACCACTGAAGGCTATTTCTCCTTAAAACTGAGTTTGCTTGATATGGTGGTCATACCTCATTCTTACAAAGACACTGAAACTTAGGGAAAAACATTATAGCTCTTTTACTTTCCTAAAATGTATAATTAAAAAACTTGAACCCGCACACACTAACAAGACCAGTTCAGGGCCTTACTTCAATGATCTTTGCCATCCTTATCACCCAAATTTTTCTAGGGCAGTCCAATGTTTTTGGCACGAAGGCCCCGTTTCGTGGAAGACAATTTTTCCACAGATGGGGAGCGTGTGGATTTGGTTTCAGGATATAGCCAATGGGAAGAGGCTGTAAATACAGATGAAGCTTTGCCGGCTTTCCTACTGCTCACTTCCTGCTGTGAAGCCCAGTTCCTAAGAGACCACTGACAGGTACCAGTCCATGGCCCAGAGGCTGGGGACCCTTGTCTGAGGGGTTTACCAAAAAAGTGGCTGCTCGATCTCAGACTACATTCAGGATGCAGCTTCAGGTAAATGGAAGCCAGACATTTCCAAGGATTCTCACGACACATAAAACTAAAACAGGTTCCCTACTGCCCAGGATGTTTACTGCAATTTTCAGCAATTAGTCATTCAGGATTTTCTGGACCAGTATGAACTGGATAAGACCCTTCTTCCTATGCTCCATTTTACCACCAACTCTTGACGTTTTCCCTGTTCAAGTAGCAAGTAGTATTGGAAAAACAGAGGGAAAAGCTGAGATATTAACTTCTTCTGGACAGTTCCAACCACAAAAAGAAAACAGAAGGGTAGGATGTAGGTCTGTGGTAGAGAGCTTGGCTAGCAAGCACGAGGCCCTGGGCCCAACCACCAGTGATGAAAAAAGGAAAAAAAAAAGAAAAAAAAAAAAAAAAAAAAGAAGGGAAAGGAAAGGAAAGGAAAAACCTTGTAGAGTAACAATCCATTTTCCTTTAAAAATTCTGTTTCAGCCAAGTGTGGTGGCGCATACCTATAATATCAGCACTAGGGAGGCTGAGGGATATCAATGTGAGTTTGAGGCCAGCCTGGGCTACACAGCAGGACACCGTATCAAACAAAAAAAGAATCATGTTTTATGTCTAAGCCTCCCCACCACCACTACCAAAGGTGGCGTTCCTCTCCCACTCTCCGTGACCCTGTTCTCATCACCTCCTATTGCCATTGCAACCTCTCCTTCCACCAGAAAATAAAAGTGACGTCTATTTTTCAGCCAGCACCCACCAGAGACCCTATCATATACTTGGTATCTTACACACGTGCCTTCGACTCTTTTCTTGCTCAAGCCCCTCACCCGTAACTCCTATTCAACTGGGTTTGCTCTCAATCTGCCATAGGAAAAAAGTGATTTTACAAAAGTCAGTTACCGGGTTGTAGATGATATTTTGTAAGTTGTTTAAGGACATCATCATTTTTTCCAGTTTAGTGTTGATTTTGTTGATTGGAGTCTCTCTTTCCTGTATAAGATTTTAACTATGTTGCACTTAAAGGTTCCAAGGTCCCAAGTGAAGTACTCTCTTTGTGTAAAATCTAAATAGAGGGAAAGAAAAACAAGCATGCATCATTTTTCTTCATATCGTTTTTACATTTAAATTATAAGTTATTTTACTGATATTTACCAAGTAGAATGTGGTTACAATAAAAAACCTAACTTCCACTCTTACTAATATATGTTAAATAAGTTTGGGATTATGAGTACAGAAAATATTTTTTAAATTAGAAATTTAATTAGAAAATTAGAAATTAGAAATAGAAAATTAGAAAAAAATTAGAAAATTTCTAACATGGAATTTATTATTAAAAATACTATAATTGCTGGGCCTGGTGGTACATGCCTGTAATCCTAGCTGCTCAGGAGGCTGAGGCAGGATAATCACAAGTTCAAAGCCAGCCTGGGCAATTTAGCAAGACCCTATCTCAAAAGTAAACATTTTTAAAAAGAGCTCAGTGTAGGCAGGGTGTGGTGGGGCACGCCTGTAATCCCAGCAGCTCCAGAAGCGGAGGCAGTAGGATCCCAAGTTCAAGACTAGCGATTAGCGGTAGTCTGCATAACTTAGAGAGACCCTGTCTCAAAAAGTAAAAGAATGGGCTGGGGGCGCAGCTCAGTAGCCCATCACTTGCAAAGCATGCAGGCGCGAGGCCCTGGGTTCAACCCCCCAGTACTGCCAAAAAAATAAATAATAAAAAATAAAAGAGCTTAGTGTATATAGCTCAGTAGTAAAGCACTTGCCTAGCATGCATGAAGTCCTGGGTTCAATCCTCATTACTGCAGGGAAAAAACAAAACAAACAAAGCAAAACAAATGTAAAACAGGGCTAGGAGTTCAATGGTACTGTAAATGCTCAGCATGCGAGAGGCCCTGGGTTCAATCCCCAGGACCAAAAGCAAAACTAAACAAAAACTAAGCTAAAGTCAAGTACTCATCAAACAGTCCTACAGAACTACCACGAGTATTCATTTACCTTTTCCTGTTTGCAAAATGAGAATAATAACAGTAGTCACATTACGAGCTTGAGGACTAAATGACTTTAAATAGTTGGACAGAAATCACAGCATATTAGTTTTTATTATTAATAGAAGAAACAGCTCTTCCTCGTCCAAACTAAATAAGTCAAAGGTGAAAAATCCAATCCTTTGAGTGTTAATAATATATAATTTCTTATGTTGCTAAAGGTGGGAGGGACATCAGCCACATTTTTAAAACAAAAGTTCCCATAACTACTACAATTGGTAGGGAAGACTTGACTCAAAGCAAAACTAAAAGGAAATCGAAACTAGAGCTTCCTGCATTTTCCTTCCAGCAATTGTCAGACTGTACAGCAAGAGGGACTGAGCAAGTTTATCAGTTTTTCTCTACTAAGAAAAAAATTGCATCCCTCCTGACTTACCACCTAAATGACAACCCCAACCTGTGCCATTAACCCAGAACTCTGTGCCAAAACCTGTGCCAAAAACTCCAGAACTCTGTGTCCTGCTCTGGGAGACTCAGGAAGCACAAACAAGATCGGAAAGAATGGAGAGAGGTGCCGCAGCTCCTTCATAATTTACGTCTTGGCCAGAGAGCGATCGGTGCGGTGCAGCCCTGGGCTGGCCTTACACCACCAGCGCCCTCAGGGCCACAGGCGTGGCGCGCTGTCCGCGAGGGGACGTGCGGGAGAACGGGACACCCAGGGGCCCCCGATGACCGGCGCGTCCTCATGTCCGACCCGCGGCCCCTGACTCAGCACGGAGAGCGCGCGTCTGCAGGCGGGCGGGGCCACGAGGTCGGTCACGGGGCTCCGCGGGGACCGAGGTGGCGCAGGGCGAGGATCGCAGCCGGGCGGCCCCGGGAGCGCCAGCGCCGACGACTCCCCGTCCACCTCTCACCTCGGGACCGCGACCCCCCGGGCAGCCACGCCCCGGCCGCCCCGCCTTACCCCGGGTCCGTGCGGCAGGCGCCCGCCCTGCAACTGCTTTGCTGCTTTGCCCGTCGCGCGGTGCGATCCGGGGTCCGGCCCCAGCGTCCGCGCGGCTACGGCAGCGGCAGGCGTCAGGCCGCGCCCATTTCTTTCGGGTGTTGGCGTCCCCAGGGCTGCGTAGCCTCTGCGAACCGGTAACCGCGGCCAGCTTGCTGCGGGACTGGAAGAGGGGCGGGGGCGGGGCGTGCGCTTAGTGGGCGGGGCGTGCGTTCAGGGGGCGGGGCTGCGTTAGAGGACAGGACGTGCGCTTAGAGGGCGGGGCGTGCGCTTAGTGGGCGGGGCTCCCCTGGCTCCGCGGTCGCGCGCCCTGCCCGTGGGCGAGGACACGGGGGGCGGGGATGCGGGCTACCTAGGCTGCAGGGGCCCAGCCCAGGCCTCGCACCCAGGGACAGCGGGGTCACTCGCCAGTTCTCCTGTGCGTGGCGGTTTTCGAAGTCGGACGCCCCCCTAGGAAGCGAGAGAATCCGGTAGGACGCGCGAGTCTGAGCGCACCGAATGTTCAACGCACGCCCCCAGCCCAGCCGGGGCGCGCGGGCTGACGGTGCGGCCACTTGGCTGTAAAATCATCAGGGAGCCATAAAGTCCCGGAGGCTGCTCTGCACAGCTGGCTGCGCTGTTCTGTCGGTGTTAGGGAGTGTCTGTGCTCTCGCATTCTCTGCTTTTATCCATGTCTGTTTTGGAACATATGTTTTGGTGTCGCTACTTTGGCTTTCCCTCCTCTCTGGCTTTTATTTTCATTGTTGTTAGGTGCCATTAACCCAGAACTCTGTGCCGTCGAGTCGGTATCCGACTCATAGCAACCCTATGTACAACAGGCGAAACAACTATTGTCAGTGCCTCTATGCTGTTCATAGGGTTTTCAATGGTTTGTTGTTTTTTGGGAGTGGGTTGCTGAGTCCGTCTCCCAAGCCTACAGCACCTGGTGTTCCCGGGTGGTTTCGTATCCAAGGACTAACCAGGCCCGACCCTGCATAGCTTCCGAGATCTGACCTGATGGGATCTGTCCTGATGGGATCGGATGCCACAGGGCTATGGCTGCAGGCTTTGTTTTCAGTATGTTTATTTAAATTGAGGAGTTCATTCCAAGTCCCATACCAGCAAGCTCAGGTTCTGATTCACTATTACTTTTCTCTTCTCCTTCCTGCTGTTTTCTACGTTTGATTCACTCAAGGTTCAACATGAGTAGCTGATTTTCACCCTTGATTTTCACCGCCTTGGATTTGTAGTTATTATTTGTGTGTTTTGCGTTTTATCTAACTGGATGCTAAGTTGAGAAATGCAACTTCTCTTACACATTCTCCAGTGCCTAGTGTAATGCTTTGCAAAAATATAGACGTCTAAATGTCAGGTTGAATGTTAGGTTATTGATAACAGGATGAGCAGTTGCATAACTTCACAGTTTTGCCTGACACTACCTAGTACTTCTTTACAAAGTTAAAATAAGTTGAAATAAATACACCTCGGTGCTGGAGGGTGCTGGAGGGAACAAGCCGAGGGCACAGCTAGTGCAAAGTGTTTAGGGCTCCTAAGGACAACAGTGTGTTCTGGAAACAAAGGTCACCAGCGTGCTTAAGCCTAGTAGGTGAGGGGGAAATGGTAAGTAGTAGTGGTACTGGGTGAGGTCACCTGAGAGAGGAGGTAGAGGGAGAAGGTGACCTAGGGAAAATCCCTGGGGAGATGAAAGCCAATGACGAATGAGAAAAAGCAGGTGAAAGAGCCTGAGAAGGGCAGGGGTGGGACCTGCAGAGTGGTGTCCTCGAAGCCACTAAAAGGCACAGCCAGTTATGCCAAATGCCCTGAGAGGTCAAGGAAGATGGAAGTGACTAATAGGTTCAGCCACACTGAAGTCATTGGTAACTGATTCTGAAGTGGGTTGAGAAATGAGGTGGAGAAGTGGTAGAAATGGTGACCACAAATAACTCAAAGATTTTTGCTGTGAAGAACAGAGAAACATGACATGGCTGAGAAAACAGTGGTGTGAAGCAAAGATTTTTGCTTTTTTTGTTTTTTGAGAAGAGACCCTACGGTGATGACTTTTTGGCCTTTTAAAAGTGAGATATAATAAGAACTGCATTGGCATGGTGATTTGTTATGGGTTTAAAATTACAGAAACAAAAATTCCACAAAACGATACTTTTTTATATGTGAAGTACACTACATGTTTCATTTTAAAAAATGCTGTTCAGCCAGGTGCGGGTCGCTTACACCTATAATCCCAGAGACACAGGAGGCAGAGGCAGGAAGATCACAGGTTCCAGGCCAGAAGCAGCTTGCGCTCAGAATCTAACAAGTGGGCTAGGGGTGCAGCCCAGTGGTAAAGCGCTTGCAAAGTATGCCTGAGACCCTGGGTTCAGCTCCCAAGTACCATTAAAAAAAAAAAGTTCATAATCCCCTAAAGTGTTTGCAGGACCCACTAATAGGTTGTGACCTGCAGTTTGAGAAACACTTTCCGTGGTGTGTTGGAGTTAGCTTGTACTCACTTGTGAGAGCCAGTTTTGCACTTTCTTTTCCATGTTGATACCTTGAAATTAGCAGGGACCTGGGAAATAGGCAACTCCTACAGTTTAGGAATTTTCCCCACCCCTTGACAGCCAGGTGTTAAACATTTAACCACACATGATTAACTACATTCGTATGAATGATCCAGTAGAGAGGAGAAATGGATGATGCAGGAGGGACTATGGCTGCAGGAGCAATTCTTTAGATGACTTTTCCCCAAGTCCAAAGGAATGAAAGTTGTGAATCTCAGCTCAAAACAACGGCATCGATGTTACAGATGGTAAGTGCCTTAGAGTTCCAAAAGACCACTCATAGTCACATCAACTGATGGTTTTCTTTTTTTTTTCTTTCTTTTTTTTTTTTTTGCAGTACTGGGGGTTGAACCCAGGGCCTCGCACCTGCATGCTCTGCAAGTGCTGGACCACTGAGCTGCACCCTCAGCCCATCTTTTTACTTTTTGAGACAGGGTCTTGCTAAGTTACGCAGACTGCCTCTGGTCTCAAACTTGCGATCCTCCTGCCTCCACCTCCTGAGCCAGCCGCTGGGATTACAGGCGTGCACCACCGTGCCCAGCTCATCAGCTGAGGTTTTTCAGCTATCTCTGTCATCTTCTTTACTTACCCAAGGAGTCACAGTTAAATAAATTTAAAAATCACTTGGTTTTAGATTAATAAGTTGTGTAAACTGTATATGCTTTTGCTACTTGGCAGAATTAAGTTGTTAAACAGAAGTATATTATTATGATTATTATTTTATTATTATAATAATTCTATTATTATAATAATTATAATAATTTTATTATTATATTATTATATATAATTTTATTATTATAATGATTATTATGATTATTATGTTGCTGTGTTATTTTTGTTATTACAGTAATTTTGTGTGTGTGTGTGTGTGGTACTGGGGTTTGAACCCAAGGCCTTGAGCTTGCATGCTCTACAAGTGCTTGACCACTGAGCTGCACCCTCAGCCCATTTTTTTTACTTTTTGAGACAGGGTCTCCCTAGGTTACGCAGACTGCCTCTGGTCTCAAACTTGCGATCCTCCTGCCTCCACCTCCTGAGCCAGCCGCTGGGATTACAGGTGTGCGCCACCGCGCCCAGCTCATCAACTGAGGTTTTTCAGCTATCTCTGTCATCTTCTTTACTTACCCAAGGAGTCACAGTTAAATAAATTTAAAAATCACTTGGTTTTAGATTAATAAGTTGTATAAACTGTATATGCTTTTGCTACTTGGCAGAATTAAGTTGTTAAACAGAAGTACCCACCATATTTTTACAATGATGTGAACCATATGTTTCATGCTAAGAAATATCCTGGCTGATTATTATGTTGCTGTGTTATTTTTGTTGTTACAATAATTTTTTTGTGGATGTGTGGTACTGGGGTTTGAACCCAGGGCCTTGCGCTTGCATGCTCTACAAGTGCTGGACCACTGAGCTGTACCCCCAGCCCATTTTTTACTTTTTTGAGACAGGGTCTCGCTAGGTTACACAGACTTCCTCTAGTCTCAAACTTGCGATCCTCCTGCCTCCACCTCCCAAGCCGCTGGGATTACAGGCGTGCACCACCGTGCCCGGCTGTTACAACAATTTTTAAAAATGTTTTGGCCCTTCAAATAGTGATATAATAGTTACCCTAGTGCTGGGAAAATATGCTCCCAAATTAGTAACTTGGCAGTGCAAATTAGATGTGATAAAACACTGAAAAACTTTAAACAATGATATGTCATGCTTTGAATTTAAAAGGCAGAACCCTAGAACATGTGACAATTATGATAAAAAGCATTAAGTAAAAATTTGTCACAATAGTTACAGATCTGGGGGCTCTGAGAACACATACCTGCTTTCTATTTATTCCCATAAGAAAAGTAGTTTCAAGTTATGTGTGTCTTAAGTTATGCTGGTTGTTGTTAGGTGCCATCAAGTCAGATCCCACTCATAGCGACACTAAGTACAGCAGAAGGAAGCACTACACAGCACTGTGCCATGTACGTGATCTTTTTATGTTTGGGCCCAATGCTGCAGCCACTATGTTTCTTCTCATTTTGAGTCCTGCCACATCAGCAAAAGGAGGTCCCAGGTGCTTTATTCCATTCCTGCCATTAAGATCCACTCTACTTTGAGGAGGCAGTTCTTCCCCAATCTTTTTTAAATGCCTTCCAGACTGGGGGGCTCATTTTTTAGCGCTGTATTTGATGGTGCTTCTCTGCTATTCATAAGGTTTCCAATGGCTAATTGTTTTGGGAGTGGCTGCTGGGTCCTTCTCCCTAGTCTATCTTAGTCTGGAAGCTCAGCTGAAACCTATTCACCATGGTGGCCCTGCTGCATCTGAAATACCGGTGGGGTCGCTGTCAGCATCACAGCAACACGCAAGCCCCCACAGCATGAGAAGCTGACAGACACATGGGGCTTAAGTTACACAGCCTGCGGGAATTCATTCCTTACCAAGCCACAACACTCACCCTCCGTCTACCCATGCCTACTTCCCAGGACATTTTATGGTTGGTGTCACTGCCTCTTTTGATTATCCTCCCTGGTGGGAGTGGACTCATTTCCTCTTTGAATTCTTTCTTTGACCTAATATCTTCCACACACCATGACCACCGCAGAGAAGCGTTGAACGTATTTTCCCCAACCTGACCTCCCGTCCCAGACTCATAGTCACCAGGCTTACCTCTTATGTTCTACAGGATCATGTCCCAAATCTAGGCTTTTCTGGTGTGAGAAGCAAGCTTCTAGAACTATGGTTTGTCATAAATAAAAGAATCTTAGTGATGGGAGAGATCTTAAGAGAAGTATAAATTAAATTAATTCACCTCAATGGCTCAAAGACCAAGATGTCCTATTTTTGAAATACTTTTCCTGAAGAGCTTGCAGATTGTGTTACGCTAGTACTAAAGAATGCGGAACTATTAGATGTGAAAAAACATATCTGAAACTATGTAAATTTTAAGGGCAAAACAACGGAATACTAAACATGTAAACAGTGTATATATTTATATAAATGTTGTTGTTAGGTGCTGTCCAGTCGGTATCCGACTCATAGCGACCCCGATAGGGTTTTCAATGGCTGACTGTTTCGGGATTGCCTTGGGAGTGGATTGCCAGGCCCTTCTCCCATTTTTGCGGTGCTGGGAATTGAACTCGGGACCTCAGAGACTGCAGAGCGGCGCTCTACCAACTGAGCTGAATCCCAGCCCATTTATATAAATGGAATATAAAAATATATATTCTTGGACTGGCGCCATGGTGCACACCTGTAATCCTAGCAACTCAAGAGGCCAAGGCAGGAGAATTGAAAGTTTGAGGCCAGAGGCAGCCTGTGAAACTTAATGAGACCCTGTCTTAAAATTAAAAAGGGGGTTGGTGGTGCCCGCTAGAAATAGACTGGGTTAAAAAAAAAAAAAAAAAAAAAAAAGGAAAGAAAGAAAAGTTTGGCTCTCCTGGAGCTTAAAAGCTAGTGGGAGTCCAACTTTAATTACACAATAATGTATTTGTCCCTGTAAAGTTGCAGAGATCATTAAAAGGATTCCCTCAGCAACCCAGTCTCAATATTTAACCAACCCCCCTGGCTCATAGCTAATCCATTCCAGCTTGTGTTTACACAGTTCATTATAAAGTGACAAGTGAAACTTCAATAGGAGGCTCTGTGACAGGTTAGAGCAAGTGCGAAATCCAAGTGATTTTTCAAATAGAATAAAAAGGTTATGGAGCCCCAAGTACTTTTTTTTTTTTTTTTTTTTGTGGTACTGGAGGTTGGACCCAGGGCCTCGCGCCTGCATGCTCTGCAACTGCTGGACCACTAAGCTGCACCCTCAGCCCATTTTTTTACCTTTTGAGACAGGGTCTCACTAAGTTACCCAGACTGCCTCTGGTTTTGAACTTGCGATTCTCCTGCCTCCGCCTCCCCAGCTGCTGGGATTAGAGGCATGCGCCATCATGCCTGGCGGTGAGCCCAAGTACTTTTTAAAAACCTTTAATAAAACACGCGTAAGAGTATGTGGATGTGATGGGCTCTCAAGCCCTCATTGTGTGGTTCCGGCCTTCTCCTCATGGCAGTTATGTTTCATGTAAACCTCTCCTACTTCCTGCCCATCATGGGCTCCTTTTGAAGCAAATCTCAATCTTCATTTGATCTACAAAACTTCAAAACTCATTGTCACACTTAAAGGTTTAATAAGACCCTAGCTTTAATTTTTTGGCCAGAAGACTTCATAGGCGATGGTACTTGCCATTGCAGCTCCCCGGGAGGGACGAAATGTCTGGTGGCTGTGTCTTTTATGAACCAAACCTGAATAGTGCTTTCAGATGTTATTAGATTGAGCTTTCTGTTACCAAGCGCTCCTCAGGATTAACTTTGTTTTTATTGTGTTTTGTTTTTGTTTGCAGTCCTGGGGTGTTGAACCCAGGGCCTCCTGCATGCTAGACATGTGCTCCGCCACTGAGCGGCACCCCCAGCTCCTTTTATACTCTTGGAGACAAAGTCTCACTAGGTTGCACAGACTGCCTGAAGCCTCAAACTTGCAATCTTCCTTCCTCAGCCTCTCAGAGAGCCTCCCATCAGTTCCCAGCAGTTTTTGATCGGGTGATTTTGGTCAGCATCTAGCTGTTGATGGTCATTGCCTAGATCCATTATTCCATTGTTATTGTTGTTGTTAGGTGCCGTTGAGTCGTGTCTGACTCATAGCGACCCTCATAGGGTTTTCAATGGCTGATTATTTTCGGGATTGCCTTGGGAGTGGGTTGCCACATCCTTCTCCCATTTTTTGTGGTGCTGGGAATCGAACTCGGGACCTCAGAGACTGCAGAGCAGCGCTCTACCAACTGAGGTAAATCCCAGCCCATTATTCCATTAGGACCTTAAAAATGGAGATATTTCAATTCTATCATTCCTCCTACCCTTACTAGTGGGAATTTTTCCATTAGGAAATACTGTTACCTTCATGAACTATCTATTGACTCCAATGTGAAGTTTCTACCAGAGAGACAGGGTAACTGCCTCAGGGGTTTTCCACATAATAAATTGGTTCCCCCAGCATCTGCCAAAGGTAACTGTGTTACCTTCTGTCACTGTAACAAAGACCTAAGGTAAATCAGCTTATAAAGAGGAAAGGCTAGACTCGGCTCCCAATTTTGGAGGTTTCCATCCGTGACTGGCCCCGTTGCCTTGGACCAGTGGAGAGGCAGCAGATCATGGCAGGAGCTTGCAGTGGACCACAACTGCCCACCTCATGGCCAGACGTTGAAAGAGGGGAAGAGGAAGGGCTAGATGTGAGCCTAAGCATTTTTGAGAATTCACTTAAATCCAGGCTAAGGAAAGGCTGCTGAGAGTGGACTTGGGAGGCCGGGGTGGGAAACCTCTCGCCGGAGAGGGCAGGGGAATAAAACCCAAGACCTGAGCAAGATCAGGAGTCATGTGGAAAGCCAGAGGCAGGGGCCTGGGAAGGAAACCTAGGGGATCTCAAGTAGGGGCCAGGAGGAGATGGGGGAGCGTCCACCCAGGAGCAGAAGTGTGGGAATAGTGAATCCCGGCAGGCGAAGGGTCCAAAGTCTTTCCCCAGAGCTGCTGCTCTTCCTTTCAGACCGGGCTGGGTGGAAATAATGCAAAATGACAAGGTTGTTGCATGTGTTCATGTCATGCACAAGGGCAGCCAGCGGAAGGGAGGGGTGATAGCTGAAACTGCCCGTGGCGGCAGAGGGGTGGGGACTGGGCGAGAACCACCTACCTTTCTCTAACTTGCACAAAGTGCCTTTGGCCCATCCCTGGCTGGGCAGAATGGGCAAGAATTACCAAAACTCGTTCCGTCTTAGAGGCTTTATCACTTTTCCTGTACAACTTCAGCCGATTTCGGTTGTTTTGAACGTGTGCCTCATCGCAGATTGGCTTCTCGTACACTCAGCCTATCTTCTTTTAGACTTTTCCCCAGTGATAAACGTAGAGTCTGTACAGCCGTTTCACCTTTGCTCCCGTGTCACTGGTGCTTTGACTAATCAGCTCCTAGGAACGTGGGTGTGGGGGGCACAGGGTGGAGGGATACTGTCTTCTGCACTGAGAAAGTGCTTGCTGGTAGCAGAAATGAACCTCTGAATCCCGTGAGTGGGCAAGACATCGTTTTGGTTTGGTGACTCAGGAGCCCCACATCCCACAAGCTGTTTGTATATCGTCGCCTTCTTAATCTGTGGAGCAAATGCATGTTAAAAATCTGTGAACATAGCCGTGCTGGTGGCCCAGGTCAGACTGTGGTCTAGCTATTGGAAAATGGTCTATGGGACCCTGGAGTTTGGGGCTTTTAGGAGAGTATATTGCGGGGGGTGGAAATCACCCAGAGTACGTAGCACAAGGGCTTGAATTTTGAGGCAACCGCTCTCCCTGCTCCTCTTCTTCCTTTTCTATCATCAAAAGCCCAGTCAGCTGTGGTTAGCGTGCCCATTTGGTGGCTGTTTGGGCCCGAGGTGTGCCAAGATCTGATCACCACCCGGAATTGGAGCCAGGTGACTTCTGGATGTCGTCAGACTCTTCCTGCCACAGGGTTGACCCTGATTGCTGCCCGTCCTGAAGGATCCCAACTAGCGGCTGACACTGGACCTTGGAAGAAGAGAACTGGCCACAGGAGATCAGGAAGCTGGGCTAGTTCTAGAAATGGGGCCATTTGTTTGAGAAGGATCTTGGATGAAGACCTTTAGCACTGCAGGCAGTTAGTGTGTTCGTTCCTCTTGTGAGTCCAGATCATGCCCGTGTGAGCAGCCGTGGCGGGAGCCAGCCCCGTTCCTCTTGAGAGTCCTTCGGGAGTGAGCCCCCGAGATCCAGGAAACAGAGCTGTGCATGGACAGCAGTCCAGACCTTTAGAACTTGATTCATTTAGAAGCAAGGTGTTTTGAAGAGGTGAAGGCAATGTGTTCATGTCATGCACAAGGGCAGCCAGCTGAAGGGAGGGGTGATAGCTGAAACTGCCCGTGTTCTACACTCCAGACCAGCACCACCCCGGCACCACCCCAAATGTCCACAGGGTTTCTTCCCACCCTTTGGCTTATATGTTGCTGTGATTACACAAAGATAAGGGGAAACCATCGCATTGATTTGGTTCTCTATCACAGAGGAGCTGTACTCTAGCTGATCTGTCAGGGGGGATATCACATCCAAGGGTTTCAGATCATTTCTTGGTGTTTGACTTAGAATTCTTGGCTTTGCCAGCTGAGCACCCTGAAGGAAATACAGCAAGCCTGGCAAAATGACCGTCTCCACCCTGCACACTCACGCTTTCAGACAATTCCATCCCTAAAAGGCACCAGATTCCTCCCCCACCCTCATTTGTCTCTGCCAGCCTTGAGATGTGATGACATACTTCATCAAAGGAAAGTGCAGTGCCTGACAAGGGGGGCTGTCAGATTCACACCTTGCTGCCTTTAACTGAGCAGTGTGAGCCTGTGGGCTCTCTGCTCATTAGGGCGCCTCTTGCTCAGGGAATTTGGTAGCCTGCCACTGGTGCAGAGATATTTAATTGGAATTGTGTATTTAATTGGGTACACAATTCTTTTTCTACCCATAAGGCCTGAAAGAGCTGTTAGACATTTCTCATCTTGGACACATTCCTGTTTTATTTCAGCAAAAATCTCCCAAGAGCTGTTTTCTGTTGCAAGGGAGTTTTTGTAGTTATTCCTTTGTTTTCAGTGGAATCATTTTTATTGTGCATTTTTAGTGCAAAGTCAGTTAATTCTCATGATAGAAACAATGTATAAGGCAACAGAACACTGAAGGACCAGTGGTTCTACTTACATAGGGTGGCCACAGAGAAGAGTCTTCATGCTTCAATAAAGACTGCTTTTTCTGTAACATCATTTTTATGGGTAGAATTCTATGAATGAATCCACTTTTGGTAGGTTTTTTTAAAAAGGTATCTTTTCTAATAATCTAGATCTTTCAAATATTTAATCTGAATTTTTTAATCCGTGTAATAGACCACTAATCTGGTTTTAGAAAAATCAGATAATCACAGTATTTAAGGGGCATGTTTGGGAGCATGACAGGTCAACGAAAAAAAAAGGAAACCCTCCACTACATGGATTGACACAGTGTCTGCAGCAATGGGCTTAAACATAAATAAGATTGTGTGCCTGGCACAGAATCAGGGAGTGTTTCAATCTGCTGTACATAGGGCCGCTATGAGTGGGACTTGACCCCACAGCACCTAACAACAACAAAAGTGTACCCAGATGTCTTCCACAAAAGTACTTTTTCTTTAAATTATATATATATATATATATATATATATATATATATATATATATATATCTACAGCTATAGCCCTGTGGCATTCGATCCCGTCAGATCTCGGAAGCTAAGCAGGATTGGGCCTGGTTAGTACCTGGATGGGAGACAGCCTGGGAACACCAGAAGCTGTAGGCTGGGAGAAGGACCTGGCAACCCCCTCCCCAAAATCAATCTGCCATTGAAAACCCTATGAACAGCAGAGAAGCACTGACAATAGTGTTTCCCCTGTTGTACAGAGGGCCGCTATGAATTGGTTACCAACTCTATGGCACCTAACAACAACAACAAATTATATACATACATATATATATATATATAATTTATAACTGCATTATTAATTCAGTTTGTATATCTAACTATATAAATGTGTGTGTGTGTGTGTTTAAAGAAACAACTCTTAAGCTGTGAAATATTGGTCAAAGGCTACAAACTTTAATTTACAAGATGAATAAGTTTTGGGGCCTGTGAGTGGGGGTGGATGTTCATTTGATTGTGAGAACCATGGCACTATGTGTGTGTGTGTGTGTGTGTGTGTGTATCAAAGCACCATATTGTACACCCTTATTACCTACAATTTTTGTCAGTTAAATATTTTAAAACAAAGAAACCACTTTTTTCCTCAAATCAGCCACATGAAATTAAGTAATAGTTGAAAAGCATTGAATGTTCCCAGCCAGGGAGCAAATTCCAGCGCATCCTTGGCAGATCTGTCTCTGAACACTGCACTGTCTTCTTCTGTCTGTGCCCATGGCGCTTGGTACTCTTGCTGCTCCCACCCTGGGTTTTTGCTAAGTATTTTAGGAGCGTAGGGGTCCAGGTCGGGCCTGGCCCTGTGGCACTGGCCCAGTCCCCCCGGGGAGGGAAACCCCGGTGAGTCAGACCACTCTTTGGGCCTGAAGATTCTGCCATAGAGAAGTCTGACTCATGGAGGGAAGTGCAGGAGTCAGGGTGCCTTCTCTGTGGTGGGCTGGGGCGCCTGGCACCCCATCTTTATCCTCCAAGCCCCACAGGACGTGCCTGTTTGCTATGCCTGCCTAAACTGGCTGCCACCCGTGTTGCTATCCCCAGTCCTCAGCATAACGCCCTCAGGCCAGCTCTGCTCCCCGCCCAGCACTCCTGTCCAGCTCCAGGACAAGCCCTCGGGGCCTTGTTTCCTTATTTCCTTCCTTCCTTCTCTTCTCGCTCCATTCTCTCCCTCCCTCCTTCCTTCCTTTTCTTCCTCCTCCCTTCTTTCCTTTCTAAATGTTACAGAATTCCCTGTAGGGTAACAGTCAGGGCTTTTGAAAAATAATAAGCATAGGTGAAATTAAAGACATTCCGGGCGTGGTAGTCATTTTCCTGCGAAGAACACACATTGAAGCCAGGCGTGGTGGTGCACACCCAGAACACCAGCATTCAGGAGGCTGCAGCAGGAGGGTTATAAGTTGGAGGCCAGCCTCAGGAAAAGAGCACACTTTCACCAGCCTCCTGGGCTGGAAACTTGGCTCTGTACCTGCTAGTGGCAGGACTTTAGGCAAGGTACAGAACACAGGTAAGCAGTGGTAGATGCCACAGAGGAGCATCCGCTGCTCTTTTAAAAGTCCAGAAATGCCACAGCCACTTTGGTTTGGAGATGACTTTTGCTCCTGAGGAATCAGGTGGAGCAACAGCCAGGTGTAGGGCACTGCCTAGAGAGGAAGTTTGTCCCCGGGGCCTATCTAGGCCCCCTTGGAGGCCTGAGGCTTGTTCCCCCGGCAATCACCTTTGCCCTACATCTGGGAACTCAGGGTCATTGAGCTCCCAAAGATGGCACTGGCGTCCAGTCTCTCTCCTCAGATCCCTCGACACTGATTGGCTGTTTCCAAACCACCAAATGGTTCCTGATTGGACCGTGCAGGAACCATCCCTGATTGGCTACCTTTACAAAACCAAATTTGCATATCCCCCTGATTGGCCAAAACCCATATGGGGTGACTGCCTCTGATTGGTCCCTGGCTAGCCCCTGGAGAGTATATAAGGGCCGTACACAGAGCAGTCTGGGTCCATTCCATCGACCAGGACAGACGAAACGATAAAGAGCTGTTGGAGCAGAGCTATTGGAGTCGGTGTCTTCACTAGGAGGAAAAAGCAAGGAGCTGCCATGGGCATCAGCCTCTGAGCCTGCCTTTCTCAAGGCTTCTCAGAGCAGCCGTGGCATAAGCCTCCTTTCCAGGTGGCGCGGTTCTCCGGTGCTTGGCTCCCCCTCACCAGATGGCAGGTCTTTGGCAGCTGGTTCCTGCTCACGGCTAGAGCGAGTCCAGCAGTCTAGTGGCAGGGCGGTGCCCCACAGCCAGGACTTATGTATGGCCCATGTCCTTAGGTCTTGGAGGGCCTCCTGGACATCTCCCATAGAACAGAAAGGCCAGTTTGATTCCACCCTGACTTAGCCCTGCTCACACTTTAGTAGAGCAGCATCAGTGGGGTGGCCAGCCATAGGAACAGCTTCTGACTCAAGTCATTCGACAGGGGGAGGTGCCACCCCAGCCAGCTATGGGGATGTCAGGGGAGAAGGAAGGGCAGCTCTAGGGACGGTCACCAGATTTCACAAGGAAAAGGAGGCCTCACGCTTCACCACCCGTGGCATCTACTTTGACTACATGCTCTGTAAAAGGGTCTCCCCATCCCTGCCCCATTCGTTCCATTTGATGGACACGGAGAATGAGAAAAATACAGCTTCACGTGTGAGACTCCAAGTTGGTTTTGTTGTTGTTGTTACTTGCTATTGAGTCGGGTCCGACTCATAGTGACCCTGTGTACAACAGAATGAAATATCCTGGACACTGCCATGCTCAACACTATGTCAGTGCTTCTCTGCTGTTCATAGGGTCTTCTGTGGCTGATTGTTTTAGGGGTGGGCTGCCAGTCCTTCTCCAGTTTTTGCGGTGCTGAGGATCAAACCCAGAGCAAGCACGCTCCCCACTGAGCTACACCCCAGCCCACGTTAGTTTTATCATGTAACAGTTTTCTCAGCAGTGCCGGCTCATTGCCTCACGGCCACACGGCTCCACAGAGGTGCCCTTCTCCCCTCCTGATTGGAGCAGAGCTCAGAGGGGTAGCCCAGCTTTCATTCGGCCGTCTGAAGGACAGCTTTGAGGACTCCCTTTGAGGACTTGCCGACATTTAGAAAAATGTGGTAAAGACCTGAGATTTCCCAGTTGTCTGGACTCAGTCAGGCACATTGACGTGCATTTTGCACACTGCCTCTTCGTTAGCTGGGATGGGGAATAAGCTGGCCAAGCAGACCTGCAGCTGCTGACCCAGCCCTTCTAGGGAGACCTAGCACAGAGAGGTCACGGGGCCCTGGCCTAGGCACCCTGGACAGGAGCCATGCTCTTCTCTGAAGGGGACACTGGGCAGAGGGCAGCGCCACACTGGGCCACTTTACAGCAAGAAAGCTTTTGGAAACTTCCCAGGGCGTCTGCCTCCCTGTAATCCGAACACTTTCTCATCAAATATTTAAGTGTTAACTTGGAGCAAAACCTCATCTCCATAGTTACCCTGCTTGTTCCGAGCTAAGCTGACTGCCAGGAACAGGTAAAACAATGTCCATTTATGTGGTTCCTGTTGAGTGGTATGTAAAGGGATTTCTTGTTTTCATGAATAGAAGTAAAAATAAATCTATCAGGGACCTGGACACAATTCTGCTGCTGGCTACCAGGAGCGTGTTTGCCTTGGACGGGGTTTTTATCCCTTTTTACTTAGCTTTTACCTCGAGCCTCTGCACCGTGATCAGGCCACCGTGAGAACGGGGCTGCCTCCCTCTGCCTTGAGTCAAGCTGGGGTGTGTTGTCAGGACAGACACATGGCAGGGCCCTGGAAAGGGTAAAAACCGCCTCCCTTGCTTACAGGGACAGTTATTTTACTTGGCTGTGGTGGGGTGGTGAGGGAGCCAGAAAGATGAATGGAAGAATTTAAGCAGGCACCGACTTGCTTTGCTTTGGGTTCTGGGTCCCTCCAGCAAAGGTACGAAAGATGGTCGGGGGAGCGGTGTGGGGCACAGAGGGAAACTGGAGGTGGAGACCAGTTCCAGGCAAGAGAGGAGGGTGTGGACGGGTCAGGGTGGAAGGGGCTGAGGGGCGGCGCACAGGCTTGGCCAGCAGCGTGGGGTCATAGAGAGAGTGCAATGCTAAGCTGGAATTCCAAGGTTCTTACTGAGATGGGCCCCTCACACTCAGGTGGGTAACTGGGGGACGGCAGATACAGGGAAGAAATGACATCTGCCATTTTTTTTTTTTTTTCTGGTGCTGGGGAGGAAGCCGAAGGTCATGGACACACGAGGCCAGCACTCGATCACTGAGCTACAGCCCCAGCCTTTGGGTTTTTGAGGCAGGGTCTCACTGTGTAGCCCAGTCTGGCCTCCACCTCACAGTCCTCCTCTGTGAGCCACAGGTACGCACCACCATGCCTGGCTTGACATCTGCCATTTTGGATGTTTGAAACACGTGGGACTTCTGCCCAGTGGAGAGGTATATAGTGTCCATACGGCAGAAGAGGCGGGCAGGGCTGAGAAAGGGCATCATGGCCTATAGGAATTTTATTAAGAAAAAAGAGTGCCTACACCCTTCCGTGGATGTGTTCTTCTGCCTCCATCTTCTAATAGCGTCACAGTTTCTGGCTTTAGGTTGCAATATTTGATCTATTTAGATTTTATTTTTGCATAGGGTGAAAGGGCTCTATTTTCATTCTTCTACATGTGGACATCCAGGTTTGGCAGCATCTCTTATTTTAAAAACTTTTTTTTTTTTTTTTTTTTTTTACAAACAAATCAGAAAGGAGGAGGAAAGGATCAGCAGGTAGGAGCACAGGTTGGGGATGGGGGAAGGGGAAGGGTAATAAGGTAGAGGGGTAAAGAGGGAGAGGAGAATCTCAAAATATAAGATGCAACCATATGAATGCATGAGAAAAATAGGGGGAAGGAAAAAATCAATGAGAATATAACCCATGATTGCATATGATTTTCATTACATATTAAAATTCTTTTTTCTTGTTTATACTGTTACATAAAATATGTAAGATGATGACTTATAAGCACGAGTGATATAATTGTTGCATAATGAATACAGCAAATGACCTATTACTCCGTACCCCACCAACATTAATAAATAAATGCAAACAAAACCTATTTTTTCCATTGTGTGTTTCTTGCAGCTTTGTCAAAGATCAAGTGGCTGAAACTGCATGGATCTGTATCTGCAGCTTCTGTTTTGTTCCATTGGTTGTCCTGCCTGTTTTTGTGCCAATACCGAACTGTTTTTGTAATTTGGCTCTGTGGTATAGTTTCAGATCGGGTATTGTGATGCCTCCAATGCTGCTTTTACTGGCTAGCATTGTTCTAGCTACTTGGAGTCTTTTGTATTTCCAAATAAACTTTTGAACGTGTTTTTTCTATTTCTGTGAAGCGTTTGGTTGGAATTTTGATGAGGGTTGCATTGCATCTGTAAAGTGCTTTTGGTAGCATAGCCATTTTAAAATATTAACTCTTCCAATCCATGAGCAAGGGGGATCTCTCCATCTTCTAGTATCCTCTTCAACTTCTCTCTCTAGTGTTTTACAGTTTTCATTAACCGGGTCTTTAAGAGCCTTAGTTAAATTCCTAGATCTTTTATTTTTTGAAGAGCTACTGTGAATGGAATTGTGGCTTGATTTCTATCTCCTCCTGTTCATTATTGGGATGTAGGAATGCCACCACCTGTTCATTATTGGGATGTAGGAATGCCACCGCCTGTTCATTATTGGGATGTAGGAATGCCACCGCCTGTTCATTATTGGGATGTAGGAATGCTACTGGTTTTTTGACTGTTGATTCTGTGTCTCACCACTTCACTGAAGAAACTTCCTCAATCTGTTTTCTAGCAGAGTCTTCAGGGTTTTAAATATGGGATCATATCATCTGCAAATGAGGATAATTTGACTTATTATTTCCTGCATTATTTCCCTTTTATTTCTTTCTTGTGGTTTATTGCTCTGGCTAGGACTTCGATCACTATATTGAATAAAAGTGGCAAGAGTGGGCACCCTTGTCTTGTTCCTGACT
This sequence comes from Pedetes capensis, assembly GCA_007922755.1. Taxonomy (NCBI): domain Eukaryota; kingdom Metazoa; phylum Chordata; class Mammalia; order Rodentia; family Pedetidae; genus Pedetes; species Pedetes capensis. Next base: position 97,106 of record VMDO01000825.1, read on the forward strand.
TTCAAAGGGAAGCTTTCATTTCTTTTCCCCCTTTAGTACAAAATTGGCTGTAGGTTTATTGTATATAGCCTTTATAATGCTGAGGTATATTCCATCTCTTCTGGTTTCTTCAAGACTTTATATGAAAAGTCGTGGAACTTTGTCAAAGGCTTTTTCTGCATCTACTGAGATAATCATGTGACTTTTGTCTCTAGGTCTATTGATGTGTCCTATTACATTATTGACTTAACATTAGATTAACACAGTCTTGCACCTGTGGAATGAAGCCCACTTGGTTGTGGTGTATAATCTTCTTTAGGTGTTTGTGTATTTGGTTTGTGGGTATTTTATTGAGGATTTTTACATCTGTGTTCATCAGCGAGATTGGTCTGTAGTTTTCTTTCTTGGATCTTTATCTAGTTTCAGTATCAGAATAATACTAGCTTTGTAGAATGAATTTGGAAGTATTACTTCCCTTTATATTTTGAGGAATAGCTTGAGGAGTCTAGGAATTAATTCTTTGAAAGTTTGATAAAATTCAGCAGTGAATCTGCCAAATAAATAAATGGGATTACATGAAATTAAAAAGCTCTTGCACCACAAAGGAAACAATAGGGTAAAGGCAGAACCTATGGAATGGAGAAAAAAAATCTTTGCTATCTATACATCTGATAGAGGATGAGTATCTAGTATATATAAATAATTCAAAAAACTAAACACACAAAAATATCCAATTAATAAGTGGGTAGCCAAACTGAACAGTTTTCAAAAGAAGACGGTGGTGGCACTTGCCTGTAATCCCAGCAACTCTGGAGGCGGAGGCAGGAGGATCACAGGTTTGATCGACTATAACACTATACAGGCATAAAGAAGAATGGAATGGGAGCATTTGCAGCAAAATGGATGGACTTGGAGATTATCATCTTGGGCAAAATAGCCCAGTCTCCAAAAGATAAATAGCACTTATTTTCACTTACATGCGGAAGTTAAACATGGATGACTAATTTTTCTCTACTTGTTTGATTTAGATATTATAAATCTTTACTGGTTATTGAAAAAAAAAACAATGAAAAGATCTCATAGGAGTCGAGAGTCAAATGGTGGTTGGATTAGAGGCTGGGGAGAGCAGAGGCAAGGGAGGGGTGGGGGAAGTTGAGCAGTGGGTACTAAGTCACAGCTAGGAAACGAGTGTTGTTGCCCAGGAAAAAGGAAAGGAAACCACGGTTACCAGCACAGGCGTGGACTTGAAGCTGTGGAGGGGTAAGCGCAGCGTTGAAGGCTGCCATCGCACAGTGAGACAGGAGGAGGGGGGGCTGTGATGGAGATGAGAAAAAAGAATCAAAGTCGAAAAGAACTGGGGAGAGAGTGGAGACTCAGGACCCAAGGGAGGGCATTTTGGACGTTAAGTGCAGCAAAAAGAAAATTTCCCCTGGTTCCTCACTTCCACCTGCAGACCTGAAGCCCCCAGCACCCTCTGCCTCCCCCCCAGCTAGAAGTGGCTTCCTGGGAGCATCTCCTGGCATCTCTCCCGCAGGATTCTCAGGCTTTTCTGGGCAAGGCGCTCCTCCCCTGAGCGTGGTGAACCCTCCTCCCCTGAGCACATGGCAGTGGGGCTTCCTCCCCACTCCTCCACTCGTGGACCTTCTTTGGTGGCGGCCACCGGAGCAGTCAGCATGCCAGACATTCACAGTGGCTTGTGACTCATCGAGGGAGCCTGGTTCCTTCCCTTGAGGGTCCCACTGTATTGTTGTTAGGTATCGTTGAGTTGAGTCCAATTCATAGCGACCCTCACAGGGTTTTCAATGGCTGACTGTTTTGGGATTGCCTCGGGAGTGGGTTGCCGCATCCTTCTCCCATTTTGTGGCACTGGGAATCGAACTTGGAACCTCGGAGACTGCAGAGCAGCGTTCTACCAACTGAACTAAATCCCATCCCCCCACTGTATTAGAGATGTGCTATTTGTTGGAAGGATCTCAAGGCTTGGGCATTCATTGGGGGAAGATTCTAGAAACATTTATTACACTGTGTTTAAAATCCTTCTAGCTGGACATAGGAGCTTCATGACTGTAATTCCAGTGACTAGGGAGGTGGAGGCAGGAGGATCGCAGGTTCAAGGCCAGAGGCAGCCTGCATAACTTAGCAAGACCCTGTCTCAAGATAAAAAAATTTTTTTAAATGGGGCCAGGGGTGCAGCTCAGGGGTGGGGTATGTATGGGGCTCTGGATTCAGTCAACTCCCAAGTCCCCCCCCAAAAAAAAATACTAATAATAAAGAATAAAATCCTGACTTCTTTCCGGTGCATCCATCTTGATCGGTGGACAGTCTGTTATGCCTGGTTCCTTTGCTCAGAATATTCCTGTTCTGGGTGGCCCTGCAGGCGTGACTTCCATGGGAAGACATCTCCCTCGGCCTCCACATGCCTGGAGCCACTGAGCAGCAGCCTTGGCTTGGATTCTACCTCACAAGCTCCTCAGACCCACGTGGCCCTTCTCTGAGGCACACACCGGAGGCCACACGGAGCAAGCTGAGCTCCACAGACAAGGACATGGACTGCTGGGGGCAGGGTGTGGCCGCACTACCCAGGAGCTCCTCAGCTGTCTCTGCCACACACTTCCTCTTGAGTCCCAGAACCCAATGGGGCCCAACAAGTTCGAGACAGAAAGAGCAAACAACTCTTACAAGAGGCTTGTGGAGGAAAGGAAAAAGATAAGGTAGTAGTTACTGTTGTTGTTATCTGCCATCCAGTCAGGTCTGACTCATAGCAACCCCACGTACAACAGAAGGAAACATTACTCCACGCCATGTCACGCACACAATCTTTTTTATACTTAAGCCCATCATTGCAGTCACTGTGTCAGTCCATCTAGTAGAGGGTCTTCCTTTTTTCACTGACTTGTCACTCTCCCAAACATGACAGTCATAAAATTTAGGAATTCAGGGGACTCCCCTTTTAAAAGATTTTGAAGATTGAAGCTTTTTTCTTCCTTAAGGAAATCTGAATGGCAGGCACCTAGTATCTTAAGTTTTGTCTTCAATTTACACTCACTTTTGGCTGCGTGGCCCAATTGGTCTTCTTATGTCGCTACAAGCTAAGACCACATCAAATACATGATGACTGTCTGTAACATGGAGAGTCCACCAGCCCCAGCCTGCCACTCGGGCCTCCTCACTGCTCTGTCCTCTCCTGGGAAAGGTGGGTGGGTGGGGGTGGGACCCTCCAGCAGGAACGGGACCTTCAGCCCCAAGTCAAACCTAAACGAGATCAGTGAGAGAGAGCTCCAGAGCCCTCTGGCCATGTGGGCTATCACTAAGCAGCGGAATGGCCAATGGCCTGCTGGGCTGCCCTGCCTCCGTGGCTGTCAAGACCAGCCTCCCTTTCCCCTTCCCTGCTCCTCCTGCTCCCCAGCCAGAGTCTGGCTGTTCCTGCCTCACTTTCACCACAGAGACAACTTAGACCATTTATTTATTTATTTATTTATTTATTTATTTATTTGCAGTACTAGGGGTTGAACCCAGGGCCTCACGCCTGCATGCTTTGCAAGTGCTGGACCACTGAGCTGCACCCCCAGCCCATTTTGTAGATTTTATTATTTTCTGAGACAGGGTCTCGCTAAGTTACACTGACTGTCTCTGGTCTTGAACTTGCGATCCTCCTGCCTCCGCCTCCCCAGCCGCTGGGATTACAGGCGAGTGCCACCACGCCCGCCTTACGTTTTTTTTTTTTTGAGACAGGGTCTCACTAAGTTACGACTGCCTCTGGTCTCGAACTTGTGATCCTCCCACCTCTGCCTCCTGAGCCGCTGGGATTACAGGCATGCACCACCGCGCCCGGCAGCTTAGACCTTTTTTAAGGCTTTGGTTTTGTTTGTTCCAACTGGTATATAATTCACGTAGCATGCCATTCACTATTTTGGCCATTTTAAATTGTACCTTCCAATGACTTTTAGTGTATCTGCAGTACTGCATAATAACATCCCCACTACCTGCAGCAAAAAGAAAATTTCCCCTGGCTCCTCCCTTCTACCTGTAGGCTTGAGGCCCCCAGCCCCCGCTGCCTCCCTCCAGCTAGAAGTAGCTTCCTGGGAGTCCTGGATGCCTCTGCTTTGATCTCTTGAGCACAGAAGATACGTGGAAGGGAGTGGACATCAAAATGAAAGGAAGTTCCCAGTGTCCTAGAGGACTCACAGTTTGGTAAGCAAATCCCCTCATTTAGTATTTTCTGACTTTTTTTTCATCTTCAAGAGCCATAAAATTGTTTTAAAAGGTGTTTTTGCTTTACTGAGAGTCATTTATCAATTCCATTTACTCCTCCATCATACTTGGCATCTCTTCCTGACCAGGTGCGCAGTGCAGAGGGGCAGAAACAACAAGGTCCCTGTCCCCTGGGGTTTGCAGCTTAGCCGGAACAAGCACTAGCAATCAAGCAATGACACCCGCGTCTGGAGGTCGAGTGCAATTCCTCCGAGAGAGTGGTGTTGAGGGGGAGAGCTGGGGGCTGAAGGACACTGTGTCCGGGTGCAGGTGCAGCTGGGGCGGGAGAGCGGCTCGTGAGTATGGACAGGGCAGAGGGAGCAGGACATGATGACACCTTGCGCAGGAAGGAGAGCAAAGCCCTGGGGACCTAGATGTGCGGGTGGCTGAAGCATGGGGAGCTGCAGAAGACGGACTCGAGGTGCTGCTAGGTGTGGGGATCATTGATAGGTTCGGAGCCCATCGGCAGGGTTAACCCTGGGCGCGACAGTCTCCAGGTTCGACATCATCAGCCCCGAAGTGTTACTAAACTGGCTTCTGCCTGTGTGTGTGAAACGGGAAGCAGATGTTTGCTGGTGGCACAGAGCGGGGGGAACCTGTGGGCACACAGAGGAAACACGATTTGAGAAACGGATAACCGGCTCTAGAACACCCAGCACATGGACGCAAACGGCAGGGAAATTATAAAACAGAGCCGAGGCGGGAAAAATCGATAAGGAGGAGAGTCTTTGCTCAAGGCCAAATGGCACATATTTAATCATCTGAAGAGGAGGGAAAGGAAGAGCAAGCACCTGTTAGACCTCAGTCATTAGTCTTGTCCCTAAAAACCCTTCTTTTTGGCTAGGTGCAATGGCTCACACCTGTAATCCCAGCCACTCTGGAGGCCGAGGCAGGAGAATCATGAGTTAGAGGCCAGAGGCTGCCTGCCCACCCTAGCAAGACCCGGTCTCAAAATAAAAAGGGGGTTGGGAGTGCAGCTCAGTGGTTGGGCACTTGCCTGGCTTGCGTGAGGCCCTGGGTTTAACCCCCTAGTACTGAAAAAAAGATACTTTTATGGTATAGATCATTGAAGAGAGCCAGTGCTGCTCTGGGTCAACATGTGCTGTAACTGAAGGACATCAGTCCCTCTGCCATTCAGCGTCACAGCCACTATTGGGCACAATGCTTCCTCGAGTGCTAAACTGGAAGGGGAGGAGACCACATATCCACAGACAGCTAACCCTAAGCCCACATGGAGGAAAAGCGCATCTGAGTGCTTGCAAATAATTCCCAGACCATGGCACTGCTCGGAGCTAACAGGCCACCTCGGATCCGAATGGTGGGCAGTGCTGGGCACACCCAGGGACAGCGGCCCCCAGCTCAGCTATGCTGCCCTCATTCTGCCCCTATCTGCCAAGTTGCAAAGCAAACACACACTTCCTGTCTTAGCCGGGGTGCTTGGAAAGGCCCGGACATACCACCTGTGCTTACAAGAAGGCAGCTCCGTGCTGCCATCAGAAAGGATGCGAACATACACTGTATCCTCCAGCAGGGGGCGCCACCACACAAAATTACTGTTTAGGACGAACTGGGGAGTGGAATCTTTCTGCCTATTGCCACAAATTTTCTGCACTATTGAACAATTATTATGTCCTGCTCCAAAATAGTGGGCTCATTATTTGGGTGTAAAATGCCAATGCAGTGCAAGCCCTAAGTGCTTAAACTTTACCACCATGTTTGCCTTATTTCCGTCTCGCTCCTCCCACGTGGGTGTGCATTGGGCCCTGTGTGTATGGCATCTACTGTGGCTTTGCCTCCCCTTCCTGTTCATTTGGTTCTTTGCTACTGCAGCCACATAAAATGCATATTATACACAGCCTCATCATGGAACATTATGGGTGGAAGTTTTACTTAAAAAGAGTTTTGTTTGTTTTCCTGGAACTCAGCAAAAGAGATTTCCTCATTCTATTAGCAAAACCACTTCATCCCATGCAGCTTAGTTTATCACGTGGTCAACATAACATGGGTCCCTAGGAAGGCACGATGAGCAAAGCCCTTAAATGTTTTTGTTGTTGTTGTTGTTGTTTGTGGTACTGGGGGTTGAACCCAGGGCCTCGCAGTTGCATGCTTTGCAAGAGCTGGACCACTGATCTGCACCCCCAGCTCATTTTTTTTTTTTTTTTTTTTTTTTACTTTTTTGAGGCAGGGTCTTGCTAAGTTATGCAGACTGCCCCTGGTCTCAAACTTGCGATCCTCCTGCCTCTGCCTCCCAAGCCGCTGAGATTACAGGTGTGTGCCACTGCACCCAGCTCCCCTTAAATGTTAATAATGACTTCACTTTTCACAATTATTCAGTTAGTAGTAAAGTAACTTGCTTTCTTCTCTCATCCCTGTAAAGTGTTTGCATGTTTATGCTATTATAGTTTTTATTTGCTACAAGGTAACTCTACATAAAATTGTTTGGGGTTATTACACCACTGACTGATACTGTATTCAAGTTGAGAATTACTGCCTGGTATTTCTGAACGCAACACAGGATCCAAGTCACCCTACATTTAGTCAACATCAGAGTCTGAATGGACTTTAATTTTTAAAATCTTTCAGTTAAATTTCTCTCTGCTAATCTACTCCTAATAATGAAAAATCTTCACAAGGTAAATGCTAATCAATATACACATCACTAATGTGATAATGCCGGTCGTGGTGGCGCACGCCCGTAATCAACTTGCTGTGGAGGATGAGGCAGGAGGATCACGAGTTAGAGGACAGCCTGGGCAACACTTTTTACGGCTTGGAAGAAGGACCTGGCAACCCCCTCCCAAAAATCAATCTGCCATTGAAAACCCTATGCACAGCAGAGAAGCACTAACAATAGTGTTTCCCATTGTACAGAGGGTCGCTATGAGTCGGATACCAACTGGACAGCACCTAACAACAACAACAACAAATGTAATAATGGTACAAATTAAAGCAGAAAATTTATATCAGTTCTCCTATTTAAAATAAATCCATTCCAACTCGGTACTTCACCATGAAATTATAATAGGAATTTCAAAATATGATAAAGATGTGTGAGATGTGGTGGTACGCACCTGTAATCTCAGCTACTTGGGAGGCTGAGGCAGGAGGATAACAAGTTTGAGGGCTACCAGGGCTATATAGCAAGTTGAAGGCTACACGGGACAACTTAGTAAAACTCTGTCCCAAAATAAAAATTAAAAAGGCTGGGGCTATAGCTTAGTGTGGGAGAAGGACCCGGCAACCCACTCCCAAAAATCAATCCACCATTGAAAACCCTGTGAACAGCAGAGAAGCACTGTCAATAGTGTTTCACCTGTTGTACACAGGGTCGCTATGAGTTGGACACCGACCCGACGGCACCTGACAACAACATAGCTTAGTGGTAAAAGTGCACATTAAGCATACACACAGCCCCAGATTTAATCCCCAGTACTGGGGCGGGGGTGGGGTGGGGGGAGTGCCAAAAGCTTCCATAGCCACTCTGGCAATGAGATAGTGATGAACCTGGAGTTGGAAATTATTAGCACTCAGGACTTCAGAAATAATGATCTCAGATGGAGAGGAGGGCTGGGGTATTGTGGTTGCAGTTTTTCTGTTGTTTCTGTTGTTTCTGTTTCTGTTGTTAATTAAGTAATCTTGTGGTGTTTTGCTACTGCAGCTGGGGGTTGAACCCAGGTCCTTGTATGTACTTTGCAAGCACTCTACCACTGAGTTGACCCCAAGCTCCTTCTTTATTTTTCATCTTGAGACAGGCTCTCACTAAGTTACACAGGCTGTCTCTGGCCTCAGACTCATGACCCTCCTGCCTCAGCCTCCCGAGTTGCTGGGATTCCAGGTGTGCACCACTGCACTCGGCTGTAGAGTTTCTGAATTTAGAGGAACACCCTCAACTCTGTCTATATCTGACTTGTCTGAGTGTTGTGTCTTGCTTGATTTTTCTTTTCTTTTTTTTTTTTTTTTTGTTTTTTTTTGTTTTTTGCCTCCAGAGTCTTGCTACATAGCCCAGGCTGGCCTGAAACTCAATATGCACTAGCTGCTAATTTGCCAGAGTCGGGTTTTTAAGTCTCTTCTTCTTTGTACTGGCTGTGACTTCACCTACTTCTGGTGATAAGTCTGCCCCTTGTCTGTTCAGTCTGCCCAGGGAAGATGATGAGGTGTGATTAACACTGACTTGGAAGCGATAAGCAGTCTCCATAGTAAGTTTTGCTACCTAGAGTTTTAGCTCAGTGGTACAGTGATGCTCCACAATCTCTGAGGACCAAGGTTCAATCCCCAGCACCGTAAAAAAACAGAAGGACGTGGCAATCCACTCCCGAAATAGCCATTGAAAAGCCTGAGGGTCGCTATGAGTCAGACTCACTGGACGGCACCCAACAACAACAACAACAACAACAACAGAGTTTTCATATGGGGGGGAAGCTGATTTTAATTATTAGCAACCTAATGAGAACCACTGTAATTGTTACCAAAGAAAAATGGTTTAGAAAATAACTTTCTATTGAGTTAATCCTAACTGATCTGTTATACTTAATCAGTATTATTCATCTTTTTTTTTTTTGCTTATTTTAATCAGAGTAATACAAGATCCCCCACAAATTGAACAAAGTGGCTTAACTTTTAAGCCCATGGTCAAAGCCAAATAGCACTTTCATGGAATTGTCAACCAAACCAAGCCAGTGTCTCCTGTCTCTCTTTTTTCTCCTAAAGGACCTAGAAAATCTGACCTCTCCACTTACGAACTCTGTCTCTAAAATTATCAAATAAAAACATTAGGTATTCATTATTAAAACATATCGATCATGAAAGCAGACAGGACTTAAGAAGAGAAAGTTAATGGACTGAAGTAATGGGAGAGGGGACATGAAGAAAGGGTAATAGGAGAAAAAAAAACACGTGTGCTACCCTTACAGCAGAATTGGGATACACACAGACAGACAGACAGACTCAGAAAAGACACGCAAGTAGGAAGGAGACCAGTGGTGTGGGGAGGGGAGTTAACGCGAGCCGTGCACAATGAAATGCATGTGTGGAAATGACCCAATGAGACCCACTAAGTTGTACCTTAAAAATTACTAATAAAAACATTAAATAAAAAATAGAAGATGGAAGGAATACAGAGTTAAAAAACAAAAAAGAACAGTAGGTATTCTTTGAACCTCATTTTTCATTTGGTTTAAAATCTTTTTTAATTTAGACTTTAATGCTCACCTTCCCTCCAGCATCATCATAAAGGCCCTGCGGGATCCCCAGCCACCCTGCTCAGTACTAGCCTTGGGTCAGGTTTTCAGCCACAGTAGCAGGTGCTGGAGGTGATTACATTTTACCAGCGGGCCAAGGGATTTTTATTTATTGATTCCCTGCGTTTCATCCCAGGGATGAAGCATTCAGCCTTACATAAAAGAAGACAAGGGAGCCGGGCACGGTGACGCACGCCTGTAATCCCAGCAGCTCGGGAGGCAGAGGCAGGAGGATCACGAGTTCAAAACCAGAGGCAGTCTGTGTAACTTAGCGAGACCCTGTCTCAAAAAGTAAAAAAAAAAAAAAAAAAAAAAAAAAAAAAAAAAAAAAAAAGTGCTGAGGGTACAGCTCAGTGGTCCAGCACTTGAAAAGCATGCAAGTGTGAGGCCCTGAGTTCAACCCCAAGTACTGGGAAAAAAAAAAAAAAAGAAGAAGAAGACAAGGTGAATATTACATTATTGTTTGAAAACTCATGGGTAACACAAGGGCATTCTGAGAACCATTTTTCCTCAGACACCATCCCTATGGTACTTGCTAACCCACTCTCCTCTCCCAGCAACCATCAATTTTTGTATTTCTTTCAAAAATACTAAAGCAACCAGGCGCGGTGGTGCATGCCTGTAATCCCAGTGGCTTGGGAGGTGGAGGCAGGAGAATCGCAAGTTCGAGACCAGAGGCAGTCTGCATAACTTAGCGAGACCCTGTCTCAAAAAGTAAAAAAGTGGGGTGAGGGTGCAGCTCAGTGGTCCAGCACTTGCAGAGCATGCAGGTACAAGGCCCTGGGTTCAGCTCCCAGTACCGAAAAAAAAAAAAATAAAAAAAATAAAGCAGATGACATTGTAGTTGTCCACAGAATATAAATGCATTTGTATACAAAAGATGGCCCCTGTGTTCTTTCGTAAATGGCCACGTCATGCCAGCATCTTGTTAATTTCCTAAGCACTTTGTAACAAAACCAGTAACAAGTGGACAAAGAATGCAGACAGTAACTTCTCCGCGCTGCCTTCCTCTGGGCTGTGAACGCAGCGGATCTCGAAGGATGCTACACACGCACACCCAGAGCCTTTGACAGCCTTCGGTCCCACTGAAATCTTCAGCATTATTTAAGGAGAGGATCATTTTATTTCCATCATGGCACGAATCCATTCCAATTGTAGGCTCGGTCCCCTACGTGAGCCTGCAACATTTTCTTTCCCAATGCCAGATTCAAATATTAGTTAAAATAGATGTGCAAAAAGAAACAAGTATCTTCCACTGGCACAGAACTTACCCTCCACAAAACTACCAGCTTTGGGGCAACCGGTGCACCCGGTTCCGTGTCCTCATCCTAAACTCCTAAACAGACCGGGGTCCCATTCCTCCATGCCCGCAGCTCTTCAGGAAGCCCAGGCCAGTGTCAGTGGGAGCCCTAGAGGCGCGCGGGGCTGTCTGCGCTCACCCGCCGGGGCCACTCCTCGTCCACCCACCTGCGCAGCACCTTCTCCACATCGGCCCTGTGGTAGAGCCGGCAGAGCTCCACCAGCTGCCCCACCGTCCTCTGGCTGTTGCGGAGCAAGAACTCCAGCGTGGGGCTCTGGGGGCTGTGCTCCAGGAAGCACAGTTCGTCGTAGGGCATGCCCCACTTGCTGGCGAAATTCCTCCAGTTCTTCACGGTCGGGTGACAGGGGTCCAGCTTTATCCTGATCACGTCTAGTAAGTCCTGATCGTTGAGCAAGTCACTGATGGTGGGGGCCCGGAGCGAGCAGGAGGAGCAAGCGCAGTTTTCTTTACAGTGCTGGCCCTCGCTGATGCCTGCGGGAGGGAAGAGTCCACAGGTCAACAAGGGTCCCTAGCCATGCGTTCATTGGTCCTGTCCTTTATCCTCCTGCTGAACAGTGACTGCACCAAACTGAGCGTGATTACACAGCCTGCCTTAGAGGGGAGAGGTTCAGAACCCTTGTCTCCCCACATGCATACGTGATTCTTTTTTTTTTGCAGTACTGGGGGTTGAACCCAGGGCCTCATGCTTTGCGAGTGCTGGACCACTGAGCTGTGCCCCAGCCCATCTTTTTTTTTTTTTTTTTTAACTTTTTGAGACAGGCTCTCGCTAAATAACGCAGACTGCCTCTGGTCTCGAACTTGCGATCCTCCTGCCTCTGCCTCCCAAGCCACTGGGATTACAGGCATGAGCCACTGCGCCTGGCTCATGCATACGTGACTCTTCACAGCCACACATGAGCTGCTCTTCTGGAAGCAGTGGTTGAGATTAATTTATAAAAGCAGCCTCCATTTCTGTCTGGGGCTCTCTGCAGCTTCCAGCGGGCATTTGTGGGGCCGCTGGCCAGAATGAGGGCTCTGGGGACCAGGGTTTTAGGGGAGCAGATCAGTCCAGTGGGACCAACTCCCCTTGACGGCTCCTTAACACCAAACACAGTGTGCTAGGGAGTCATGAGGACACAGTTCCTTCAAAGTTCTTTTTCTAAAAAATGAAAACTGGAATATCCACTCCGCAGGCATATTTGAAAACAAGCGATAACTGACAGTGCCAGAAGACTTACCTTCTAAATTTATGGCTACCTTTCCATCCCTGAGCCTTTATCTGTATTTTCTTCACCACGGGGCTCCCTCTGAAGTGGAGCCAACAGCCTGGGGGATGTGAAAGGAGAGGGAACAGGGGGGGAAAGAGGAGGAGGAGGAGGAGGAGGAGGAAGAGAAGGAGGAGGGGGAGGAGGGGGAGGAGGAGGAGGACTCAGCAGGCTTTGGGCTGGGCCTCGCCCTGGGGCGGCTCCACCCGGGGAGGGCACCCTTCTCCCTTCAGCCCTCTTGCCTTTATTACCCGGAGGCTGTGGGTGGGATGATAAACTTGGTGGGGAGCAGGAGGTGGCAATTCATTTACAATAAAGTACTCAGTGGTGTCTACACTGCAGACGTGGCAAATAAGCAGCCTGGATCCTGCACACTGTTTCTGGGTCCCTCTGAATTCAGGCTTTAACAGCCAGAGGGAACTGGCTTGGCAAATTCTGGGGACGCAACCACCTCCACGACATGGGACGTCACATGGAGCTGTGGCCTTCCCAATGTGGGAGAGTGAAGAGCCTGGACAGAGGGAGTCACTCTGGTGATCCTTTGTCTGCCTGGCATGCTGAGACCCCCGTCTGTCTTGCGGCCAAGTTCTGGGGAGCTAGAGGGGGTGCTTCTGTCCCTAGCCCCGAACTTTCCCGTTCCATGTTCACCTTGCACTCCCATAACACTACCAGGCTCTTCCACCAGACTGCGAGGCCTTTTCCTTTTCCATCAGCAGGACTTGGAACAGCCCTTGGCATGCAGTAAGTGCCTAGTTGATGCTCACTGAACGAGCACATGAAGCATGAATGAACCGCGAGTGTCCAGCCCTCTGCTCTCTTGGACTCCAGATCGGTGACAGCTCCAACCGAAAGCACCAAACAGTACTCATGCCTGCCCTCCCGCAGAGTCCGACTGGCTGGACTGCCCCGTTCACACCTCCAGTTCCGAGCCCTCGCGATTTTTCCACCATATCCCCCACTGCCAAGTTCCTGCCTCCCACTGCATGACACTCTTCCTGTCTCAGTTACTCCATTCCCTACATTTTAAAAAACCCAATATAATCACAGCTTAGAGGATTTGGAAAATACATGTAACTATGAATTTGGGATAAGCCATGGAACACTCGGGGTTTTTCCAGATTTCCAAAACTGTGAATAAGGGTGCAGTGTAGAACCTGCATATAAACTTTTGGCCACATTTTTAACCACTGCACCAGCAATGAGATGACCGCGTCAGAAGTCTGAGCACCCTAGGGCTGTTGGCTCACGTGCTCCAAGTCACTTTTTAGAAGTAAAGGCTGTGCCAGTTTCTTCTCTGACCAGAGCCTTGTATGTTCTGTGTCTCTTTTCACCTTTCTCAGCATCCAAGTATTAGTTTTAAAAGGGTTTGTCAAATGGGCGCTGTGGCAGACACCTGTAATCCCAGCGGCTCAGGAGGCTGAGGCAGGAGGGTCATGGGTTCAAGGCCAGAGGCAGCCTGCACAACTTAGCGAAGCCTCGTCTCAAAAATAAAACGGGGCTGGGGGTGCAGCTCAGTGGTGGAGCACTTGCCTAGCATCCGCGTGGCCCTGGGGTCAACCCCTAGCTAAAAAGTCTTTGTCGATTCCACAGGTTAAAAACTGATAAAGCAAAAGATCTTCTCATGCCCTCTGATTGTGCTTTCAATCATATAAGTGACAAAATATTCCCTGAATTGGAATCCACGAGGAGGCAAACATTAGTGCATTTAAAGCTGCCTTTTAAAATCACACACTCTAAGTGGCTTCCTAGAGGACCTCGCCAAGGGAAGCAACATTCCTGTCAGCTATGTTCTGTCCTGCCATCCTTAAAACACCCCTCATGTAATAGGTTTGTGACAGGGCATTTGGGAGAGAGAGACTGAGGACCAGGGCTCCAAACCAATGAAAAACTGCATTCAGGCTCAGATGTGGGTTCAACCTGCTAAAATTTAGAGGGTTTTGGTTGGGTCTGGGTTTGGGTTTAAACCCTATGTATAGGTAGCAGGGTCTCAAACCTGACCCAAACCCTGAACCCATTCTGGTCCAAGCATTTAAAAAAATTTGTCTGAACCCAAACCTGGTTCTGAACCCAGTGAAAAATTGAGTTCAGGGTCAGCTTTTGTTTTGTTTCATTTGTTTTTTGTACTAAAGGGCTGACCCCAGGGCCCCGCGCATACTTTTGCAAGTGCTCTACCTCTGAGCTGCACGCCTGGCCCCTTTTTTATTTTTTGTCTTGTGACAGGGTCTCACTAAATTATGCAGGCTGCCAGTGGCCTCAGATCTTCCTGTCTCCCCCACCTGAGTTGCAGAGATTACAGGCACATGCCACTGCACCTAGACAGCTTCTAATTTTTTTTAATCATCAGCTATTTAAAAATTTTAAACAACATACAACATAATTTAAAAATTGGAAAAAATGGAAACAATCTTATTCATCTTTCTACACATAGGATTAAAAATTTAAACCTGGACCCAACCCAAACCTGAACCATCTGAATTTTAACATGTTGGACCCACACCTGAACCTAAACCCAATTTCTTTTGAGTTCGAGGCCCTACTCAGGACTAAAGAAATCTTCATCAGAAATGGGGGGAAATTGGATTATGGCTTGATGCCTCTCAAATGACAAGCATGGGCATACAGTAAGTACTGAATAAATGACAGCTACTGTAATGGTGAAGAACTCACCCTTCCCTGACAAATTCTTCCTAGAAATCCCAAACATATTTGCTAAATGAGCAAATGAACGAGAACTGTGTTCACCTGGGGAGACAAAGAGGAAAGGTGTATTTCAGTTCACGGTTTCGGAGGGCTCAGCTAAAGGCTGCTTGGCCCATGTGCTTAGGCAGAACATTGTGGCAGCGGGACAGAGGAGAGCTATTCACACCAGGGTGGCCAGGAAGCACAGAGAGTGAGACAGGAGCGGGCCAGGAAGACAATACCTCCAGTGACATACTTCCTTCAGCCAGGCCCCACCTCCCAGAGTTTCTAAACCTCCCAAAATGTCGTCACCAGCTGGGGACCAAGAGTTCAAAACATGAGCCCATGGGAGACATTTGATATTCAAACCATAATCCCTAGTAAAGAGAGGACTATCACCCCTGCCTATAAATGGGTGTTGGTGGAAAACAGTATAGAATTGGTCTTAAAACACAGAAAGGTGGGCCAATTCTAGGTCTGGTGAGGAAAGAAGGGGGTCGCCGAAAAAAAAAAGAATTCTCTATAAAAATTCATTTAGATTTAGATTCATTAGATTTAGATTCTCTGAAAATTTGGTTCCTACTGGCCACGCATCGATGCTTTACTTGTGCCCTTTCCACCGATGTAAAGCAGAATGGAATGCACCACCAGTGTCTGACAACGACTTACTTTAGGGGCCAAGGCCCCCGGGACAAGCTGCTCTCTGTAAGCCTAGTGTTGAGCGTTGGCTCACACTACAGAAGAACCTGTCAGGGAAGACGGGCTGTTCCTCCTCGTCACGGTAAATGCCCTTCACCCGGTGCCTCGCGTATGCCAGCCCTGTGCCCTGACATGCATCTTCCTGAGTCATCCCAACTGTGGACCTGCATCGGGTGGGGGCCCTCGAAGCCACACGCTGTGACTTCCCAGAGCCCTTAACATCCAGGGACTTCAGATTCCTCCTCTGTAAATGGAGGGAGTAAATAATTCCTGCGTCTCATGGACCAGAGGAGTCACTGATGAGAACGTGTGCGCGCGCACGCGCTCTCTCGCTCTCGCTCTTTCGTTTTGAGGTGTGAGTGATGGAACAGGGCTTTGAGCGTGCAAGACAGGCAAGAGTTCCACCACTGAGCCACATCCTTAGTCCAAGAAACAGCACTTTCGCTCAGTCTTGTGCAAATGCCAGGTACTGATGCCAAGTTGAAGGTTTTCTTTCAGTAGATGGGAGAAAGGGGGCCCTGTGCAGTCTCCCAGTCCCCTGACCGACCTCTTCTACTGCTCTTGCCCCCACCGGTCCCTGTAGCACTAAGCTCTGTCTGACTTGGTCCCTGCAAAGTCCTTCTCCCTGGCGTCCCCCTCCCTCAAGTCTCCATGGCTGTGTTCCTTGTGCTGTTCAGGTCCCTCCTGGGCCTCCCCTGCCAGACACATTCCATTCCCCTCGCTTATCTTCCCCAAGGCCCTTGTCTCCCTATGGAATGAACTATTCTGTGTTTCTTGTCTGTGCCTTTCAACAAGAGTCTAAGCTCTGGGAGGAAAAAGACTCTGCTGTCTGATGCCAGGCACACAGCAGGTGACCAATAAATGGCTGCTGAATAAATCAAATGAGTGAAGAGTGGACTAAAACTCCAGAAATCTCTGGGCAGCCTGTGAGCGCTATCTAGAAATTTGCAAAGCAAGGGACGCTCGTTTTATTGCTGACTGAGCACACGTGAGGCAGGAGAGGGCAACATGGCTACGAGGATGACCAAGGTGAGCCCCCTGGGCAGCCAGCACTGCACAGGTCTGCGGCTGGACATGTTACTGGGTGAGCTCAGCCGGTGCCTCACTCCCTGAACAAGGATGCTGTTGTTGTTAGGTGTCATCGAGTCGGTATCCGACTCATAGCAACCCTGCATACAACAGGGGAAACACTATTGTCAGTGCTTCTCTGCTGTTCATAGGGTTTTCAATGGCGGATTGATTTTTGGGAGTGGGTTGCTGGGTCCTCCTCCCAAGCCTACAGCACCTGGTATTCCCAGGCGGTCTCCCATCCAAGGACTAACCAGGCCTGACCCTGCTTAGCTTCCGAGATCTGATGGGACCAGATGCCACAGTGACGGCTGCAGGCTGAATAAGGATAAGGGCACCTATCTCACTAGGAGTGAGACTAAAGGTAATCTGCTAAAGCCCCAGCCTAGTGCACAGTGAGCACAGACAGCTGTGGGTGAGGTATAACCACCAGCGCCTTTGAAAAGCAGTTGGTTTTCCACTTTGGTGGAGAGATGGAACCCACCCCTCCACCCCCAGGGAAAATTTTAAAAATCCTGACGTAGGACCCGCCCACCAGGATCCTCCCTCAATTAGTCTGGGGTACAGGTGGGGCATGGGACTTTTTTAAAGCTCCCCACTTCTAATGTGCTGCCAGGGTTGAATACCACTGTCTCAAAGACACCTCCGAGTATAAGTATTTAGTCCGGAGAGCCTGCCAGAATTAGACTTGGAAACTAGAGCCACCAGGTCTGCTGGGTGATTAGGGGCCCTTGGACTCACGGTGGGTGTGGCAGTGTGCGCCTGTGGTCCCAGCTACTTGAGAGGCTACGGCAGAAGGATTGCTTGAGCCCAGGAGTTAAAAACCAGCCTAGCACTGTGGCGTCCAATCTCATCAGTCCAATCTCATCAGATCTCAGAAGCTAAGCAGGGTCAGGCCTGGTTAGTACTTGGATGGGGGACCGCCTGGGAATACCAGGTGCTGTAGGCTTGGGAGGAGGACCCGGCAACTCACTTCCCCCAAAACAATCAGCCATTAAAAACCCTATGAATAGCAGAGAAGCACTGACAATAGTGTTTTGCCTGTTGTACCTAGGGTCTCTATGAGAAGGACATCGACTTGACGGCACCTAACAACAAACAACAACAAACAACATAGTGACACCACATCTCTTTAAAAAAAAAAAAAAAGAACAACTCTGCGTACATAATGTTTCCCCACTCACGCGCGGATGGACGGATCTCCCTATATCCTGTCTCACATGCACACTGCACATTATAGAGAAGACTTCAGGAATCCAGCATGTCCATCAACAAGGAATGCCCGTGTCATTTGAAACAATCCTAATAACAGTTAACGTCCAAATGGCGCCATGTCTGACGCTTACCTTCAGAGCTGGCAGGTTATAAAATGCCTGTCAGTTAACAGTTAATTGTGAATTGGAACAAGCTTTGGGATTCACAGAGGTCATGACTAGCTGAGCGTAGAAATGGCTCCACTCAGGATGCTGGCAGCGGATCAGACAGGACTTAATGTGTCTCCCCCTGCAGGCGAGGCGCCTTTTATCTCAGCACTCTGGGTTCTCGGGAGCGATTACCCCTCGCTGCGGGTCCCTCCCCTATGTTCAGACCCCCTGTTAGCTCCCAGATCGCTTGTAAACATGTTCCACAGGATGGCGGGGTCTTGCGTTAGTTCAAAACAATTAAACAGTCAACATTTTATACCGGCAACTTTAGAGAGAGCAAAGCATGGTGGTTATGAAATAAAATGCCTCTACCCCAGGTATCTATAAATTATCAGGTTTAGAGCCTGCAAAACACCCCCATGTGTCAAAGTAGAGTCACATGCTCCGACAGTTCTACTCATCAAGAGTGCAAGTTCATGCCTTTTCTGTGTGTGGTTTCCAGTGCGGTGGGAAGTAAACGTATTTAAAATACCAGTTTCTGGCTTTGATAAATCACTGGATGGCGGCACATGCACGCCATGTTATTCATCAGAGGGAGTTTTATATGATGAGCTGGAAAGTGAGGAGGAATTATTTTTATCTACTAAGAAACTGACTCCAGGGCTTTTGGTGGGTGTTTGATCTCTTCACCAAAGGGAAAAACAAAGGGTTTCATTTGCTGTAAAACACCCTTCTACAGCAATACGAAGCTGGCAAGGACACAGAGGAGTGTCACTGGCAAAGTGGGTGGATCTGGGCAGAGAAATGACACTGGGCATCAACGCTGCCATCAAATAAAACCAGAGGGGAGAAGCCACGGGAAAAACAGAACAGCAGATAAACAACAAACAAAAACCTCTTTACATATGAAAGGACCCAGGTTAAAAATGTGGCATGGAATTTTACATAAATGTGAACCGCGTGGCTCTGAACGGATGGGACAAACGCACTAAGCATCACCTTATGGACCCAACTCAAGGAAATCACGTGCGTTAGCTCCATTTCTATGGGGAAGTGAGTTTTAGATTAGACATGTTCCAAATTATGCAAGGTCACCAGAAAGCCATCCTGGAAAAACTGGCAGCAAGTGTGACAGTGTCGGGGGATGTGCCTACCACCACCCCTGGAAGGGACTACCACACGTGGGTTCTTCCACTGCTCCTTCAGGTTAAATGTAAGAGCCAGGCTTCCACTCGCTGGGTGTGCTGGGGAAATGAAATCATCCAATTTGGGGAAAGTTTCGTGTGTGTGTGTATAGACACATGTGGGCGGGGGCTTAGCTCAGTTGGTAGAGCGCTGCTCTGTGGTTTCTGAGGCCCTGTGTTCGATCCCCAGCACCACAAAAATGGGAAAAGGACCTGGAAGCTCACTCCTGAAACAAGCAGCCATTGAAAACCCCATGAACAACAGAGAAGCGCTGACATAGTGCCAGCTATGGCACAGTGTTGGGGAGTGATTTGTTCTGTTGTACACAGAGCCGCTATGAATTGGACCTGACTCTGCGGCACCTAACAACAACAACAACAACATAGACACACAGACATACATATATATACACACACACATATGCATATCTGAGCCTCATTCCTTCAGTGCCTTTTTTTTTTTTTTTTTTTTTGCAGTATTGGGGGTTGAATCTAGGGCCTTGCAGTTGCATGCTCTGCAAGTGTTGGATCACTGAGCTGCACCCCCAGCCCATTTTTTTTACTTTTTGAGACAGGGTCTCACTAAGTTACACAGACTGCCTCTGGTCTCGAACTTGTGATCCTCCTGCCTCGGCCTCCCGAGCCGCTGGGAATACAGGCGTGCGCCACCACACCCGGCTCCAGTGCCCATTTTCATTTTGAAAATTTGTATAAAAAGCATTGTCAACCTTCCACGTCTCCATGGACAGGGTGAGCTGAACTCACTTTTTTGTTTTAATCCAGGGCACCGGGAAGAGTGTCTTTTACGTTGTTGGGTGCTGGCACCTGTTTACACCTGCTCTTTCAGCGGTGGGTGGTGCTGAACTGCATTCTCTCTTTTCTTGATTACAAACTGTCTCTGTCATTCCACCCTCCCATCCAGTCCCTCACCCCATCACCCCATCAATGTGCCGCCCACGCTGCTTGTCTGGACCCACTGTAGACTCCATCATCACAGGCAGCTAAGGTTTTTGAAGGGCGAGAATTAAATAAAAGCCAGGCTCTGAGACAACATGGAAAGTGGCAGGCTTTTGTGACTGGCGTGTCAGCGGCTCAGAGACTGACTTTTTGGAGGGTGGGGGTAAACCTAGGGATCCATCTGACAGTGAGGGTGTGAACCCCACCCTCCTGCTCAGCGTGCAGAACCTGTGCCACCCTGGGACGCGCTTTGCAGCCCAGGGGAGCCTGCTCTGGCCCTTGGGAGCTACCTTGGGCTTTGAATCCCATTTTCTCCTGTCGGATGTGGTGCAGCCTCTTTCATCACATCTGTATCGTGGGGACAATAACAAGGCCTGTATGGAGGGCTGCCACGAGCACTTCATGTTTGTAAGGTGCTGCAAAGTGTGTCTGGTACATGGCAGGTGCTACATTAATGCTTGTAAGTACAAGAGAATAAAATAAATCTGCTTTTTGCTCTCCTGATTCAAATGCAAAATACATGGATTTGGTTTCGTTGTTGTTGTTGTTGGCCGTACATGGGGGTTGAACCCAGGACCTTGTACATATTTTGCAAGCACTCTACCACTAGGCTGCACCCCTAGCCTATTTTTCATTTCTTATTTTTTACCTTGAGACACGGTCTGGCTAAGTTACGCAAGCTGCCCCTGGCCTCAAACCCGTAATCCTCCTGCCTCGGCCTCCCCAGTTGCTGGGATCACAGCGTGCGCCATCTTGCCAGGTTGTGGATTCCCTTTTACCAGCTGTGCACCAAAGAGCAAAGCCCTTAAGGCCAAGTGTCCTGTTTAGTTAATTTGCTTCTGGAAAACAAGATAGAACAAAGCAACACCCGAACCTCCTTGGCCCAAAGGAGGTGGTGAAGACACGGATTTGAACAGCATTTCTGCTCCCAAGAGCAGCTCAGGGGGGGTCCACAGCACCCCCTCATCCCACACGCTCTCACGAAAAGCTTAACCTCTTTGAAAGCCTTCCATTCCATGTTGACATCAGTAAGACTTTCTGGGGACATCCAGAAGGCCCATTAAAGTTAATTTATTAATAACAATTCTACTTCATAAAAAAATGTGAAGGATTTACAGCTCCTCCCAAACACATTTCTTTGTTCATTTTCTATTTTAGTTAACACATCATGTTAGTGTATAGGGTGTTAGTGTTTAAAAAAGTTTAAATATAGACAGGCACCAGGGCACACATCTATGATCCCAGCCACTTGGGAGGCTGATACAGGAGAATCGTGAGGCCAGAGGCAGCCTGTGTAACTTAGCAAGACCCTGTCTCAAACGAAAAACTTAGCCGGGCGCGGTGGCACATGCCTGTAATCCCAGCTGCTCGGGAGGTGGAGGCAGGAGGATCACAAGTCCGAGACCAGAGGCAATCTGCGTAACTTAGCGAGACCCTGTCTCAAAAAGTAAAAAAAATGGGCTGGGGGTGCAGCTCAGTGGTCCAGCACTTGCAGAGCATGCAGGTGCAAGGCCCTGGTTCAAATCCCAGTACGGCAAAAAAAAAAAAAAAAAAAAAAAAATTAAAAGGGGCTGGGGGTGCAGCTCAGTGGTAGAGCATATACCTAGAATGCACAAGGCCCTAGGTTCAACACCCTAGTACTGCAGAATGTATGTGTGTGTGTGTGTGTGTGTGTGTGTGTGTGTGTGTGTGTGTGTGTAAAAAGGAGGAGACAAACTGTAATGTTTCTTTGGCTAAGCACCCTAAAAGCTGAAATGGAGTGGGGAATAGCACCTGCCCTAATGGCTTCCTAAGTGCCAGGGGAGGAGTGGGAAGGGAGGCGGCCACCGTCCAGCAGCACCCCACGCTGACTTGAGCTGCCTAAGTGCAGGGCGGCTGCTCTCTTACAGCACTGTGGCCCTCAGAACTCCCAGGGAGGGATGGAGGACGGCTGGGTCCTGCTGGTGGCTCAATCCTAAGCCTGCCAAATCAGAACCCTGATGCACCGTTCACAAGCAAAGGAGGGTTCGCTCAGGTAAAACACTCTTTAAGACTTCTATAAAGCGGGCATGGTAGCGCACACCTGTAACCCCAGCAACTTGGGAGGCGGAGGCAGGAGGATCGCAGGTTTAACGCCAGGGGCTGCCTGCGTAACTTAGCGACATCTTGTCTCAAAATAAATAATGAGGATAACAATAAATGGCCTGGAGGTGCAGCCAGTGGTAGAGCCCTTGCAAGAGTATGTGCGAGGCCCTGTGTTCAACCCCCAAGAACCGTAGAAATCCATGAGAGGCTCTGCTTCTTCCAAAATCCCTCGCCCTTTTCCTGCCCAACATGGGTCCTGCAGAAGGGGTCCTGCAAAGAACAGGGCAAGAAAAGACAGGGGTGACCTGAGAATTCACCATCCACATGCACAAATGCATCCCTGGGCGGGCTTCATGAAGCAAACCCCCGGGGCACTCAAAGATCAGGGGGTGTCCCAGGAAGGAGATGAGGAGTCCAGATGTGCACACCGATATCAGGTACTGCGGAGATGTCAGGGCCAAAGGAATAAGGGCATGAACCACGCCACAATCCCCACAGTCATCCAGGAACGCACTGAGGATGAAGCGTCGCCATAGGAGCTCCATGCTCTGATTGCACCGCCTTCAAACGGCGTTGATGAGTAAGGATGAGAACCAACCTGACCGTCAGGTAGTTACCAAGCCACACACACAAAGTGGATGATGAACACATGCGTAAATGCACTCTCTCTTGGCCCCCATTATTTTCAGAGTTGATCGTTTACCTGAAAGAGGGTCTCCAGTACTGTCTGGAAAGCTGTTTTCTTCTCCCTAGAAACCAAAAAGGAACCTTCATTAAGATCCCAACCATACGTGAATAGCAATAGAGCAATATCACCAACTTCCTCCTCTTCCTCCTCCTCCTCCTCCTCCTCCTTCTCCTCCTCCTCCTCCTCCTTTTTTCTTTTTCTTTGTCTTTTTGGCAGTGCTATGGAGTTGAGGGGTATCGGGATTTAGCTCAGTTGGTAGAGCACTGCGCTGCAGTCTCTGACGTCCCAAGTTCAATTCCCAGCACCGCAAAAATGGGAGAAGGTCCTGGCAATCCACTCCCAAGGCAATCCCGAAATAGTCAGCCATTGAAAACCCTATGAGGGTCGCTATGAGTTGGATACTGACTCGACGGTACCTAACAACAACAACAACATGGAGTTGAACCCAGGGCCTCTCGCTCAACCACTGAGCCGTGCCCTTTCCTTCTTTAAATTTCCACCAAGGAGTGCAGGCTGGATCTTAAGAATGGTACTGTAGGGCTTGGTGAGCTACATGACTTTCCCTAGAATAAGAAGCTTTTGCTTATTTGCTCCCTCTGCGCTGTCCCAGTGCCTAGACCAGAGCCTGCCAGAGGGGACCCTTGATAAATGTTGGTGAAATGCAATAGTGTCCCATTTAAAACAATGTAGCTGTGTATGCAACCACATTGTTGTTGTTGTTAGGTGCCGTTGAGTCGTGTCCAACTCATAGCGACCCTTATAGGGTTTTCAATGGCTGACAGTTTCAGTATCACCTCAGGAATAGGTTGCCAAGTCCTTCTCCCGTTTTTGTGGTGTTGGGAATCGAACTCAGGACCTCAGAGACTGCAGAGCAGCGCTCTACTGACTGAGCCAAATCACAGCCCCTCATGCAACCATATGCTACTGCTTTATCTTTATTTTACATTATAAGTTCTTTTTCTTATTTTAATTCCAGTTTGCTTTTTGCTGGGCTTGTTGTGCCTGTCTGTTCTATTGCTTTACTTAAGTATAGACTGCAAAGAACTAAAATGAATTGTGGAAAAGCAGCATCCAAATCCCTGGAGAGGGGACGGTGCTGGCCCCCATCTGACCGGGGGCTCTGTTTTTATAACCCATGTTTTTATAAACCCATGTTTTTATAAGCCATGCTGCTGCACAGACCACGGGAGGGATTTACTGTGATCTTCTTGCCATGAGGTGTGTGTGTGTGTGCGCACATGCGTGTTTTACACAGAGTGAGGGAGACCAGCCCCCCCCTTTGTTTCTGAGAACTGCATCCTTACACAACCACAGTCTCTCTTGTCGGCCAGTGTTGCCCCTCCACCCCTGGCACCACAGAAGCATCACTAGAGTGGAGCTGGAAGCCCGGGCTTTGCAGGTCCAGGCGGAGACCACCAGGGCCAGACTCCACTCTCAAGTGTGCGCTGAGCGGTGGTGGGATCAGCGTGGCCCCAAGAGGCCTCTAGATCTCAGGTCTCTGAGTTTCACCCTTAAAGAACGGCTAACTCAGCCAGGGGCATTGGCACACACCTAGAATCCCAGTACTTGGGAGGCTAAGGCAGGAGGATGGTGAGTTTGAGGCCAGCCTGGGCTCCATAGTAAGAATGTCTCCCAAAAAAAGTGCTAACTCTAACGCTGGGGTTTGGCTCGGTTGATAGGGTGCTGCTCTGCACCCCCTGAGGCTCTGTGTTCCATCCCTAAAACCATAAAGACAGGAGAAGGGTGTGGCAGCCCCTCCTGAAACAATCAGCCATCGAAAACCCCGTGAGTAGCAGAGAAGCCCTGACAGTGCCGGGCACAGCACAGTGTCAGGGAGTTCGTTCTGTTGTACACAGGGACTCAATCGCACCTAACAACAACAACAAACGCTAAGGGGTCCGGGTGTTTTACACATTTAAGGCATTTGCCTTTTTCTCTTCATGCTTAAGAGGTCTTGCTCCTTGCCCTGCACTCTCCGGCCCTGGGTCTCGGCAGCGCACACAGCTGTCTACTCACAAGTCTAACCTGCCCTCTCCACCATGCATGGGCAGCCTCCTGCCTTCCCAGACACATTTCTCCCCAAGCAATCCAAACAATGCCTGCTTTAGCTGGAGTCTTCTACCTGACCATCACCATCTTTACTGGGACCAAAGCAAAGCAAACCGGCCTGGTTGCCATCAAACACATGATTTCCTTCCATTTACTTCCAGTTGTACTGTCTTTTTATTTCTCTTACTCAGGGATGTGCGAGACAGAAAGAGGGAGAGAGAAAGAGAGAGAGAGAGAGAGGCTGTGTGCGCGTGCACTTGTGTGAAAGCCACAGGAAGCCCCTGAAGGGGCAGGAACACCCCCCAGCACAGCCCTGCCCACTCCCAAGGCAAGACCCAGAAGGTGCCCGAGTCCAGGCCACCGTTCGCCGACCCCAGGCCAGGCGGAGACCTGCCTTTTCCCATCTGCTGCACTCCGGCAGGACCGGGCAGGTCCCCTTCACATCTATCAACACCGTTCTGCCCACTGAATTGGCAACGTGGGCTTCGGGGACAGAACAGGAACTGCAAGTCACGCGGAGAAGCAGGGGTGTTAGAACTTGTCAGATTTTGTGTCTCACGGGTTCCCACTAACAGGTGATGTATTCTGTAAGTAAGAACTGTTAGAAGGCATATTTTACCTGTTCTCTCCTAATCGGGAGAAAATTTTTACCCAAACCAATGTCTGGCCAGACTCACCCTGGGATGTAGACAGGGAACATGTCTCAGGAAGGATAAATGTCTGGCAGGGGTTACATTTTTCTGTTCTGCGGTCCCGGAGGCCCATGGAAGACGTGCCCCCAACCACCACCATCAGAGAATCCCCACCGAGCTTCTCCCGGCCCCATCTGCAGGTCAGGGTCTCCCAGGCGCAGCAGGCGAGCCTGGAGGACCCACAGGTCAGCGTTCACAGCTGGGGGTGGAAGCTGGTCTCCCTCTTCTGGCAGGAGCCCCCCAGGTAGAGACTTTAGGCCCCTCCCTTGCGCCGGGTGGGGCAGAGAGCAGCTGAGTCCTGTGGGCAGAGGAGGGAAGCCGTACTACAGGGTTGAAGCCCAGCCTCATGCACGCTTTGCTAGCGCTCTGCCACTGGGCTGCAATCCCAGCCCATTTCTTACTTTTGATTTTGAGACACAGTCTCGCTAAATTATACAGACTGCCTCTGGCCTTGAACCTGCAATCCCCCTACCTCTGCCTCCTGATCGCTGGGATTACACGGGGGCACCATTGTGTTCAGCTTATTGTTTCATCTTCATTTTTATTACATTATTTTATCGATTGACTGATTCAAGGTCTCTCTATGTAGTGCAGGCTGGCTTGGAACTCGGTACGGAACCCAGGCTGGCCTCTAACTTGCATCCATCTTCCTGCCTCAGCCTCCTGAGAGCTGGGAATACAGGTTTGAGCTACCACATCTGACACCTAGTCACACAGTCTCATGGTCTTTCCAGTCCCTCTGGGGCTCCAGGGAGGGTCACATGACCATCACTTAAAACGGCCAATACCTTCCACCCAGCCCCGTCTGACATTCAAGGGTCTAGGGCTCTGGCCCCGACTGTCCCTCCAGCCCATCATCTAAGATCTCCCAGTAGGAGGCTTCAGCTCCAGGCCAGCTCCGCAGTCACTTGCTCTCTCTGAAGAGCCTGTGGTTTTACCATCCACCTACTAGACGACCCTCATCCTAGCCTCGGACCTTAGAGCTCTTTCCACGTCGGGAGCTGATCACCACGGTGCCCTTGACCATGACAACACATGACCTTGGAGCAACGAGAGGGCAGTGAGACCGAAGGACAAACTAGATACAATGTTTGTGTGATATTAAGTAACAAAGTCAGGATATAAAAATAATATCAAGGGATTTGCAAACAGGTTTTTTTTTTTTGCAATTCTGCATTTAAAAGTGTAGATGAGAATATAGCAAAGTGACCAGAAGAGGTTGTAGGATGGTGGGATTATAGATGAGGGGTTTCATTTTTCTAGAGTCTAGATTTTATCTAGTGGTTTTTTTTCAAAGGAAAGGTTTTATTTTAGAATTCTTTTAGATTTATAGCAAATTGGAGAAGATAATATAAAGAGTTTCTATCTACCCTACATCCAATTTCTCTTATTATTAGCATCTCACATTAACCCTTAATCTGTATTGTCAAAAAAAACTTGGCAGTATCAGTATTGTGGGGTTATCTAAGACCTCAAAACAAAAAACCTTTTATTAGTTAAGATTTTTTAAAAGGTTTAATTACGTTCTCATATGAACTAAGACACCTTTTAAAAGTTCCTAATATAACGTTTCTTCGCATAATCATAATTATAAAAAATTAAAGAATTTTTAAAGGCACTTAAAATTCTAATTGGTTTTTAAAATTACAATAAAATCAAGCTAAAAGCTAATATAACAAAAACATTCTATCTTCATTTTTATAATGCAGAGATCCTAAAAATGATGACATCAACAATTTTTATGAGCTCAATCATAAAATATGGAAAATGTCAGGCAAAATCAACTCCGGGTAGTAAATCGGAACAATGTTTAAGTCTCTGGGTAAGGACTTCGTCTCTATAGTTACTACATATGAGATTTGTACTGAAACAAATCATATAAATTCTGAGCAGAGACTACATTTTTTAATACATGTGTTGTCTTTTTTTGGTTAAGTAAATACATCAGAGGTTAGTAATGCTAATGAAAAGTAACCTGCACAATTGGTACCATGGGTTCCTAGGTGACCCACGAAGCACTTAGCTGACCTCAGGTGAGCTCTCCAGTGCCACACCACCAGCACCCACCTTAGCTCTCCATGTAATGATATTGCACAGAACAACACATGGGCAGGCCAATTGGTGGTTGTTAGGTGCCATCGAGTCGTGTCCGACTCATAGCGACCCTCATAGGGTTTTCAATGGCTGACTGTTTCAGGATTGCCTTGGGAGTGGGTTGCCACGTCCTTCTCCCATTTTGCGGTGCTGGGAATTGAACTTGGGACCTCAGAGACTGCAGAGCAGCGCTCTACCAATTGAGCTAAATCCCAGCCCACAGGTCAATTAGGGATTTTAAAAAATAGCAAAATTTAAACTGGGGACAATTTTGACCCCACAATACCAGTTAAGGTTAATATGATACTTTTGTAATATCTAAATGAGCCAATAATGAATGTAGTTAGTTTCTAAACAAAAAAAAAAAAAAAAAAACTTTAGTTTTGTAAAATCAAATAAACACCACAGAGGAAAGTATCATTCTTTCTATAAATCTAACTCTGACTTATCATCCTAATATTTTCTATTTTCCTTATTTTTAGTCAGGAAAAGCATGCACCAGGGCTGTATCCTTTCACCATAACTCTTCAATCTCTATGCTGAGCAAATAATCCAAGAAACTGGACTTCATGAAGAAGAATGAGGCATCAGGATTAGCATAATGCATTAATTATTAACAACCTGCATTATACAGATGACACAACTCTGCTAGCTGAAAGTGAACAGGATTTGAAACATTTACTGATGAGGATCAAAGGACAGAGTCTTCAATATGGATTGCACCTCAACATCAACATACAAAAATCCTTACAGCTGGGTCAGTATGTAACTTCATGATAAATGGAGAAAAGATCAAGGTTATCCAAGATTTTGCTTTACTTGGTTCTACAATCAACACCTGTGGAATCAGCAGTTAAGAAATCAAAAGATGCATTGCATTGGGAAAAGCTGTTGCAAAAGACCTCTTTGAAGTGTTGAAAAGTAAAGATGTCACACTGAAGATGAAGGGGGGCCGGACTCATGGCATGGTGTTTTCAGTCGCATCATATGGTTGTGAAAGTTGGACTCTGAACAAGGGAGACAGGAGAAGAACTGATGCTTTTGAATTATGGTACTAAATGTGAATACTGAATATACCATGGACTGCCAAAAAAACCAACAGATCCATCTTAGAAGAAGTGCAACCAGAGCGCTCCTTGGAAGCAAGGATGGCTAGACTATATCTTACATATTTTAGACATGTTGTCAAGAGGGACCAGTCCCTGGACAAGGACATCATGTTGGGAGAGTGGCAGGTCACTAAAAAAAAGAAGATCCTCAACTAGGCATATTGACACAATGTCTGCAACAATGGGCTTAAACATAAGTGAGATCTTGTGCCTGGCACAGTGTCAGGGAATGTTTCATTCTGTTGTACATAGGGCCACTATGAGTCAGACTCGACTCAATAGCACCTATTTTTAGTATTGCTTCAGAATCCTCTTGGCATGGGTTCTTGGCTACAAACTGGAACAAATTTTGCTTTATCCCCTTTAGTCATAGGGTGACATGCCCAAAGTAGTTAAAAATATTATCATTTGACAAAGCTTGTAGGAAGTATCTTCTTTAATGGAAAGCATCACGGGAATTGTTCAAGCACATGAGCCATGCCCACATCCTAGAAACTACTTTTGTGCGCTTTCCTCTCCACGGAGTATGTCAGCTCTGCCTAGACTCTGATCTCTCTTCTCCGCACCCCCCAACTCCACTGTCTTTTTATGTCTGAGAATACACAGTCTAAGGGTGGGGGTGGGTAGCTCAGTAGCGGAGCATTTGAGTAACATGAGCAAGGCCCTGGGTTTGATCCCCATCACCACAATAAAATATAAATAAATAAATAAATAGATAGATAGATAGATAAACCAACCCTCAGTCCTAATGGTCTCAGACGATAGACTCAATAAATACCACTTGTGATCAAGTATAGGCGCAGGATAGCTCTAGGAGATGTGGTATTGATTTTAAATGACTAAAGCTATTGTTGTTTTTGTTAGGTGTAATCAAGTTGCCATCAAGTTGGGTCCTGCTCAAAGCAACCCCATATATATATAATGAAACACTCCCCGACACTGTGCCATGCCAAGCACTATGTCAGCGCGTTTCTGCTATTCATAGGGTTTTCAATGGCTGATTGTTTTTTGGAGTAGGCTGCCAGGTCCTTTGTCCAAGCCTACAGCACCTGGTGTTCCCAGGCAGTCTCCCATCCAAGGACTAACCAGGCCTGACCCTGCTTGGCTTCTGAGATCTGGTGAGATGGGACGCCAGGGTAATATGGCTACTAAGTGTAAGTGACTAAAGTAGGGGGTTCTTTATAAGATTTTGTTTGAGACGAACTTCTGACACTGTACACCAGTGTTTTTCTACTACAGGATTCAAAGAAAGGCAGGTGAAATTAAGCTTTAGTGAGAGGCAATTTTATTTTTCAAACTTTAAAAATCATTCCCAGCTTGCTTTTAATGTCTGTAGAGAAGGGAGGGTGGGTTCCTTCTCTCTCTCTCTCCCTCTTCTTCCCTCCCTCTCTCTCTCCCTCTCTCTCTCTCTTTCTCTCTCTCTTTCACACACACACACACACACACACACACACACACACACACCCCTTAAACATTTCTTCTGTACTGAGTTCTCTTTGTTCTAAGTGCCAAGTTGGTTTCAAAGAATCTTTCTGAGTATCTAGCAGTTAGAACAAATCCTATAGATTATATAAAGAAATAACCAACCGAAACAGTTAGCTTACAGTACTCCTTTTTATAGTAACAGAAGACATCCTGTTTTAACACAGGACTTCAAAAATCTCAAATAGGCCTTTTCTTTCTAGTTGCTAAATACATTTTCATCTTTACAATCTTTACTGACATAGCCAGCGCTGTAACATTAAAACGAGAAGACATTACTAATATCTATTCTATATCTAATCTGAAGTAGCTTGGGAAAATCCTGAAAAACGAACTAAACAAAAAGTGTAGCATTCTTTTATCTTCAAGGAAGCCTATATCATGTCACAAAACAGTGCAAAGAGCAAAAGTTTTTTAATTAAGGACTCCAAGGGAGGAAAAATTTATACTTTTGGATTAGTGAAGTAGTTTAAATTCGGCCTGTGGAGAAGTCAATCAATGGTTTGTAATTTCAAGGAAAACACTTGAGTAACCCAACTAAGTTGTTGTTGTTGTTGTTAGGTGCCGTCGAGTTGTGTCCGACTCATAGCGACCCTCATAGGGTTTTCAATGGCTGACTGTTTCGGGATTGCCTTGGAAATGGATTGCCAGGTCCTTCTCCCATTTTTGTGGTGCTGGGAATTGAACTCGGGACCTCAGAGACTGCAGTGCAGTGCTCTACCAACTGATCTTGTTTCGATCTGCTGTACATAGGGTCGCTATGAGTAGGACTCGACTGGACGGCACCTAACGACAACAACAACAACAAATCCCAACTAAAGAGAAAGAATCTGATTTTTGCAGTCAATGATTGAAGCTCCCAAAAGGAAGTTAAGAGCACTGTGTACAATTTTAAAGAGAGCTGTGCTTCACAATAAAACTACTTATTGTATTAAACATTGTGTAACTTTGCTCTATTACAGAGGTGATGTGACAACCCAAGAATGTCACTGTTAAAGATTTATTACAAGCTGGGCACAGTGATGCATACCTGTCATCCCAGCGACTCGGGCGGCAGAGGCAGGAGGATCGCAAGTTCAAGACCGGGGGCAGTCTGCGTAATTTAGCGGGACCCTGTCTCAAAAAGTAAAGAAATGGGCTAGGAGTCCAGCTCAGTGGTCCAGCACTTGCAGAGCATGCAGGTGCGAGACCTTGGGTTCAACCCCCAATACCACCAAAAAAAAAAAAAAAAAAAAGATTTATTTCAGACTGATGTTTTTAAAGCAAGACTAAACAAAACTAGTTAGAAATCACCTTAGTGTATGAAAGGAGCAGGTAGAAACCAGCTTTTCTTAAGGCAAGACATGCTTTCTGACACATTTAATGCCTTAGCTATGGTTTAACGGATTTGGGTATTGTGCGATTTTGCTATGTGCTTTGCGTGAGTGAAAAGAGGTGGACTGAGGAGGACGAGAAGTAAAACTGGCAGCGGCCCCAGGAAGCCCCCCAAAGGATGTCATCTGCAGGTGAGCAGTGAGATGGCAGGCAAGTCTCAGCGGGGTTTTTGTTTTTGTTTGTGTTTACACAATCTGAACCTCAAAACAATGAACTTTATTTTATAATCAAAACACAATAAACACATCTGCTTTTTGGGAGAAGACAAAGTGAGATGTCAAAGTTTGACTTCTGAAATCTGAACAAAGCGCCAGGTTCATAAGCCATTACAAAAATGCCGTATTGCACTGTCCAATCTTGTCTTAAAAAAATTCTGCCCCCCTGCCCCATGAGCCTGGCACGATGGCGCATGCCTGTCATCCCAGCGACTCTGGAGGCAGAGGCAGGAGGATGGCAAGTTCGAGACGAGAGGTAGTCTGCGTAATTTAGTCAAACCCTGTTTCAAAAAGTTAAAAAAAAAAAAAAAGGGCTAGGGGTGCAGCTCACTGGCCCAGCACTTGCAAAGCATGCAGGTGCGAGGCCCTGGGTTCAACCCCCAGTACCACACACACACACACACACACACACACACACACACACACACACACACACAAAATCTCTCCGTTGGCCAGCAGGCCAACTATATGTAAAAGAAATCAACTCCCCTTTCTAACTCAGTAACGTTGATTTTGGCACATAGATACATATTTATTTCAAAGAATTGACTAAAGCTATCATAGCTACTAGGAGTAACAGAAGTTATATAGATATGCTACTTTACTGGGATACCTAAAGGTCATTTTCAAAGGTATTTTATTAAATAGAAATCCTGTTTGTCTTTATTTCTCTTTCTTTCTTTGTCTTTCTTTCTTTCCCTTCCTTCCTCCTTCCCTCCCTCCCTCCCTTCCCCTTTCTTTCTTCCTCCCTCTCTCTCTCTCTCTCTCTCTCTCTCTCTCGCTTTCTTGTGCTAGGGACCAAACTCAAGTCCCTGTGCATGCTAAGCAAGTGCTCTACTGAACTGCATCTCCAGCCCCTATTTTTTTTTTTTTTTAAGGTAAGAGCTCTCTAAGTATGTAGCCCAGGCTGACCTTGAACTTGCTATGTAGCCAAGGTTTGCCTCGAACTTCCGATCCTCCTGCCTCAGCCTTCCGTGTGCTAGGATTACAGGCGTGCACCACCAGGCCCGGCCTCTTTATTTTTAAAGCTTTGTCAGACCACTCTTTAAACAGTTTTAGGTAGATTATCGCATATTTAAGGGGATAACAACAGTTGAAATTATTCTTACCTGATGTTGATCATCAGAATTTGGTGGGCAGGTCAACACAACTGTTTCACACTCCTCAGCTAGTGGGGAGAGAGAAAAAGACACACAGCTCGATAAAGAAAGCACACACTCTGCACAAGACACAAAACCCAGGCTCGGTCTCACGAGCTGCCCGGACAGCTGGTAAAGCTGGGAGGGCCCTGAGCTGCCTGCCCAGCCGCTCTCCCCCCTTTCCTCTCCCAAGGTCGGGCTGCAGCTGGCGGCGCGTCCCTGCAGGGCATTGGGCACCATTCTGCTTACTGTGGAGAGTAATTCCCAGCTCCCTGCCAGCCTACGGAGGTATCCAAACAAGACCTCGTGGGAACCAGGGGCACCTCACCCTTCTGACCCCACAAAGCCTGCCCCCAGCCCCTGGCTGTCCACTGGGCTCCCAAGTACAGCCCCGCGTGGTCACACAGAGCATGCAGTGTCCCCCTCCCCCAGGCTGAGCTGCCCTCCACTTCTGCCTGAGGGAGAAGCAGGTCAGGGCTGGACACTCAGGGTCAGCAGAAGCCGCAGCCTCTTCCCCCCACTCCCCTGCCACTCCAGAGATAGGCACGGGGCAGGAAAGAAGTGGCACTCTAATGGTGGCATTGCAGGAGGCAGCGAGGACCCAGGACAGACCCACACCCCAGCCTGGTGGGAAGAACTTCACGGAGCCCGCATGAAAAGGGGCTGGGCAGGGAACCTCTGCACAGAGACCAGGAAGCCAGGTGTCCTGCCGTCTGTCTGAAGTGGGACAGTCTGATTGTCCCCATCACCCTCCCATCATTTCTGGGTTGTCCACAGAGCCCAAGGTCAACACTCCAGGGTGACAGGCAG
Source organism: Pedetes capensis (assembly GCA_007922755.1). Classification (NCBI taxonomy): domain Eukaryota; kingdom Metazoa; phylum Chordata; class Mammalia; order Rodentia; family Pedetidae; genus Pedetes; species Pedetes capensis. The sequence goes on from VMDO01000825.1 coordinate 130,805, forward strand.
TGGGGGGGGCGGGTATGAAAGGCCACGGTTTGGCCACTTTTCACAGTGGTACAGGCGTGGTACCAGTGGTACAGTGGTACAGGCGTGGTACCAGTGTTACAGTGGTACGGGCGTGGTCTGTACCACGCCTGACCCCGAGGCTCTGGGTTGCAGGAGATGGTCCTTTCGGGTTGCTTTTGGGCTTGACAAGCGTCCCTTGCTGGCTGTCCAGCACAGAACACCCCTTCCCAGGGCATCGGTGGAATCCACCCTGGGCCTCCCCCTCTGCCCGCAAGGCTCAGGCGTGGCCTACGTGCCCCATCCTCCGGATGACCAAAATTGATCAGGGATGGGCACAGGACCCACACTGGCCATCTCACAGTCAGCCCTAAAACTGTGCTCTGGGTGCTGGGGGCGGCTGCCTCCTTCTCCGCCACCTTGTGCAGCATGGCCTGATGCTGGTAGTGTTGGGACCATCTTTGCTTCCATGCAAGGAAGTCCTGCCCAAGCACAGGGCCAGCCTTGAGGAAGGCAGAGCCACGAGGTGGAGAGACTGAGCCAAGAGTGTAGGAAAAAATTGGGAGGAAATTGGCAAAACCCCCCAAACTGGCTTTTGAAGATCTGGTTTGTAGATTAGAAATCTAGAGAAAATGAAAGTAACTTGATCAGACATTTGTACGAAACCCTTCATAAATCCCCCGAACCTGATTGGACAATTGGACTCAAAGCTAATTGGCTCAGGCCATTCTGTTGTTGTTGTTGTTGTTAGGTGCCGTCGAGTCGGTATCCGACTCATGGGGACCCTCATAGGGTTTTCAATGGCTGACTGTTTCAGGATTGCCTTGGGAGTGGATTGCCAGGCCCTTCTCCCATTTTTGCGGTGCTGGGAATTGAACTGGGGGCCTCAGAGACTGCAGTGCAGTGCTCTACCCACTGCACTGTGGCAGCTCGACCCTTTTTTGCCCAGACCACCGATGAGAAAACAGCCCTCCCCCCCCCCCTCTCTCTCTCTCTCGTGTGTGCATGCACGTGCACCTGGACCTTCAGTAAGGAAAGAACGCTCTCCACTGAGACCACCAACATGAAAGCATCTGCCCTTTAGGCTGTATAAGATCTGCTAACACTTAAAGCTGTACACTTTGGGTTTCTCTCCTCCCTGATAAGGGCAGAGAAATAAAGAGCTGTGTTTGTCCCCACAAGGCAAAAGCACCCGAGGCTTTTCCTTTCTCCCATCTCCCCCAGCGTCCCAAGGGCCGCAGGAGTCTGCGCCCCTCACCTGAGGGTCCTGAGTGAATTGTGTTTAGTATCTGTGTGTGTGGTGGTGCCAACCGTCGGAACATCCAGGCCAGACCAGGAGGTACACACCCCACAAAGAGCACCCTGAAATGTGTGGCTCCAGCACCACCAGAGATCCCTGATCCGGCAAGGCCTCCCTCTTTGCAGTGCTGAGGACAGAACCCAGGGCCTTTGCACTTGCAAGGGCAGCACTCTGCCCCTGAGCTAAATCCCCACCCCTACCCCTCCTTCTTAAGTCTTTCTGTCCCCTGAGCCCAAACCTAGCTATCTTCATTTCATGCCTGGTAAAAACACCATAGAAATCTAATGTATAACTCACTATAAAATAATTCACATATCTTAATAAGGAAATTACTTTCTGAGATAATCATGTCACAAGTCATGAGCTCAATTATTGGTACGTTCCTGTTTTACAATTTTAAGTAATGAAAAGTTTCTTTAACCAGTGCTTTGCACCAGATATTAAATTAATGGCAAGTTTAAGTAGTTGTATTAACTGTACCTACCTTTAGGGAGTCCCGTGTCTTGAATAGGATATTTGTCTGACTGTGGAAACCAACAAAAGAGGAGAGTTATTTTTAAACGTCAGTTATAAGATCAAAGTGAAAAGAAAGCTTTGTCTCAGGAAGTCACGGTTTCAACGTAAAACCACAGATATGTTTAGCCTCAGACTTATCAATAGGCCTGACCCATTGATTGTTCTTACTCTCCAGTGATAGAAACGAAATCAAAGTTGACAGGAAGCGACAGTTGGCGCCTGAAACAGCGTGAACCTTCCTCTGACATCTTCGGCTCTGGCCACTAGGCCACGCCCCCTCTTTTTCCCACAGTGCCAGTCTGCCTATCTATTTCCTGCAGTAAATGGAAGAGGTTTTGTCTTCGGGCATAGTGGGGACAAACCCATTCCTTCTCACCATTTCCTGACAGTCACTTGGGTCAACCAGCATGTGTTCCGGGCAATCCTCACTGTTGTAGAACACTGTCCTGGGTTTGAACCCTGGGACGGGATTCCAAAAGTAACCACGCTGTGATGGCACAAAGATCTAAAAACCAGTTCCGAATTATGCACAATTATGCACAGTCCTCAGTGTGCTGCCTGAGGGCAGACTCGATACAGGGAATGCAACCTGCACAGACTCTTATAACCAATCGTATAGTTTTTCATTTGTTCATACCTATCCGCAGGTGTTCTAACGTTCTGGTAACTTATTTCTGATTACACAATGCAGCTATTCTCTGACAATTTCCGTGAGGGGATTGAGGTTGCCTCCGCTGTCCCTAGCCTCTCCCCAAGCCATGCTCAGCTTCCACTCCCCACTTGTCCTCCGTCCTCCAGCCTGAACAAATTTCTGCAAGGAATCAATAAAATCAGTCTAAGCAAATGGCTCTTTGAGGTTCTCCCAACAAGAAAGAAAAGAGACACAGAGGCCAAGACACCGAGGAGATGATGGCCACAGGCTACCATGTGACAGCAAGCTGGGCTGCGAGGCACACACCAGCCAGGACCGTCCAGGGCTGCCCGAGGCAGCAACAGGGGTTAGGGGAAGCAGGGAGACGGCCTTCCCTACAGACTTTGGAGGGAGCAAGGCCCACCCAAAACCTTGACTGTGGGCTTCCAGAACTGTGAGGGAACGCACGCCGTGGCCTTCCAGTTCCCATGAGGCCATGGTAGAAAAGGGTGCACCCACCCTGCCCAGCAAGTGACATCTTGTCACAGCAGTGCTAGGAGATGAATCGCAGGGAAGCGATGGAAGGATCCTCAACCCCGGGTGGAGAGGTGAGTGGAGGTGGCCACACCCCAAGGTGAGCTGTGTTGAAAGAGACTCTGTGAGAGGGAGAATCTGGTACCAGGACGTGCGGGGGAGCCCCGGGAGACCTCAATAACCAGGGAGCAGTGGGAAGGGAAGGAAGGGGCAGGGTGAGCAACACCTTAGAGAAACCAAAGGCTCTGGCCACCGGCTGGGAGGATCATGAGCCGTGACCACGGGGTCATCCTGCATTCCACTTCTACGAGGGCTACGAGATGGGGGACATCTTCCCATTAATGTCCACCGTGTGCCGAAGCTTGACCCCTGACACCATCCACACTCCCCAGGCTGCAGTGGTAATGAAAGATGAGGGCCGGGCGCAGTGGCGCACACCTGTAATCCCAGCGGCTCAGGAGGTGGAGGTGGGAGGATCGCAAGTTCCAGATCAGAGGCAGTCTTTGTAACTTAGCGAGACCCTGTCTCTAAAAGTAAAAATTGGGCTGGGGGTGCAGCTCAGTGGTCCAGCACTTGCAGAAGATGCAGGCGTGAGGCCCTGGGTTCAACCCCCAGTACCGCAAAAAAAAAAAAAAAAGAAAGAAAGAAAGATGAGGAAGGTCCACACCTCAGGCCCTCAGGACACCCGAGTGGAAGACAATTAATCTAATTCATTACGTGCCCTTATGTCACTTGAACTAAATCAGGTCATCAGAACTTTCCAGGACTCGGTGGCTCCTAAGCCTCCAAACACGTGGGACAAACGGCACAATAGGCACAATAGTGTCCTACGCTGTGGGCACATGGACACCTGTGCTGTTGTCAAAGGGCAGACCCAGCCTGAGGCAGGGTCAGTATAGCACCGCATCCAAACTACATCCAAACCGGATAGCTCCCCGGTGAACGGGGACAGGAATACCTGCCCCACCATTTCACAGGGTGTGTGGATGAGGAAAAACAAGGCACATAAAACCGTTAGTGACTTCCAAGCAATTGAGCCCCTGGGAGTGGTGACAGGGCTAGACCCAGAAGTTACCTGTGGGCAAATCAGAGGCAAAACAAATAGTGCATGCCCTTTTCTGCTCAGATCCTTCAGAACAGTCCTATTTCCCCCTTCAATCTCGTGTTAAATATTTGGATTTTAAAGAAAAATGATTAAAAACAGACAGAGAAAGCTGGGCGCTGTGGCACATTCCTTTAATCCCAGCAACTCTGGAGGATGAGGCAGGAGGATCATGAGTCGAGGTCAGAGGCAGCCTGTGGAAACTTAGCGAAATCCTGTCTTAAAATAAAAAATATAAAAGGGACTAGGGGTGTGTCCAGTGACAGGGCACTTGCTTAGCATGCACAGGCCCTGAGTTCAACTCCCTCAGGCAAAAAAAAAAAAAACAAAACCCTATAATATTGAAAGTAGACAAGCAGACCTCACACAATCTAAGATCACTTTCTGATAGGCACAAAACAAAATCAGATTCTAACACCATTTTTAGCCCATAGAAATCTCAAGTGGGTTATTCCACAGAGAATACCATGATAATGTTCATCTCAGGAAAATCTGACTTTGGGGTTTCTGGTCCTAATGCAAACACTCAGTAATAAACAAGTAGCAAAGGGGAAAGAGCAAAGCAAGATTTGTGGCCACACAGTAAAACGGGTCACTTACCATGTGAAAAGATAAAGTGCTGGGATCTGTGTCTTCCACGGGTTCCTTTGCCATCAGATCTGGAGAAAAAGTAGGGGGTAGAGTGTTTTCTTCAATGCAAAAGCACAACTGAGTCTTTTGATAAAGTCTTCACAGACATACAAGCTATTTTAGTGAAGTTGGAAAAACATTCACTTCTTTTTTTTTTTTTTTTTTTTTTCGCAGTACTGAGAGTTCAACCCAGGGCCTCGCGCTTGCATGCTCTGCAAGTGCTGGACCATTGAGCTGCATCCCCAGCCCATTTTTTTACTTTTTGAGACACGGTCTCACTAAGTCACACAGACTGCCTCTAGTCTCGAACTTGCGATCCTCCTGCCTCCGCCTCCCGAGCTGCTGGGATTACAGGCGTGCACCACCAGGCAAAACATTTACTTTCAATCATTTAAGTAGCCAAGTAAGAAATGGTTCAGACTGCAGCAAAGAAGAGATTAAGAAAAAGAACTTTATAGAAAACAAAAATGCAATCTCTAGGACCAAAAACAAAAACAAACAACAACGAACAACAACAAAAAAATCCTACTATATTTTGCAACAGATTACTCATCAATATTTCAGTTACAAACAACCACAAGTTTTGCAGGCATGATATTTCCAACAACCTTGGCTTGTTGTTGTTGTTGTTAGGTGACATGTCCGACTCATAGAGACCCTTACAGGGTTTTCTATGGCTGGTTGTTTTGGGGTTGCTTCAGGAGTGGATTGCCACATCCTTCTTCCATTTTTGTGGTGCTGGGAATCGAACTTGGGACTTCAGAGACTGCAGAGCGGTGTTCTATCAACTGAGCTAAAGAAATATTTAACTCTAAATTCTGCATCTTATTTCCAAACCTCTGTCATTTGTTTTTGTAATCATTTAAAAATATTAAGCTTTTTTTATGTGGCTCATGAGAATTCATAAAGTCAGAAATACTTCACAGTATTTTATCAAACAATACATTACCTTGATTTATCAATAATTTCTTCTTGGGCTTTGCTACTTGTTGCATTTAAGAGATTAAATGAAGAAATGCAGAAAAAGGTACAGGCCTAGAACATGTTAAGTTGTACACATTAGGAAATGCTTCCCTTCTCCCAGACGCTTTTGAAGACACCTGCCAGTAAACCACCTAATGACAATCAAATCTGTCTGAGTGAGATCTGGATTTTTGCGGTGCACAGCCTGTGGCTAATGCCAACCAAGATTCAACATTTACTTGTTATCCAAATCCTCATTAAGAACCTACCGTGGCCTAGGCTTTGGTCTCGGAAATGCCTGCGGGACAATTTGTTGAAATAATGACTTCTGTTTGTTCTCTCTCGATGTCTCCCTGAGGAGAAGGGATCCGGCCTTCCCATCTCTCTCTGCTCCGAGGTGTTGACAATGCACAGGGAGAAGCTGCCTGAAGGCGTCCCCACTGTTTGTTTTATGACAGCCTGCAGCCACTGAGCAGACATAGAGAGGAATGGAGAGAGCTTTGCCAGCGGCCTCCCATGAGTGGGCACAGTACCCTGGTCCCCGAAGGGCACAAAAGTGGCAAGACCACACCATAGAAAGCATGGATCCCGTTGAGCCCTGGATACCAGGATCCAGCCCCAGCAAAGAAACCTGTGCTTGGTGTGTGGTGTGGAAACAGACAGCCACGGGGTCTCCAAGGGACTTCTCAGGCTTGGACAGTGAGCACCACGATGCACTAAATTGCTGAGGCACAGCGGGTGCCATGGCCGTGTCTGGGATCCCAGCAACTTGGGAGGCGGAGGCAGGAGGATCACAGGTTGGAGGCCAGAGGCAGCCTGCATAACCTAGCAAGATTCTGACTCAAAACAAAAAATTTAAAAATGGGCCAGGGGTACAGCCCAGTGGTAGAGCACTTGCAAAATATGAGTGATGCCCTGGGTTCAACCTCCAAGTACCACAAAAAAATACATAATAAAATAAAATAAATTGCTGAGGCTCTAGAAACTCAAAGGCCAGTCCTAATCATCGAAGTACCACAGATGCCTCTCAGATTCCTCTGTGACCCCAAGGAGGGGACAAGGCCTCACTTCTGACTGAAATGAATTTTCCTACCAGCCTAGTAGAATACAGACTCAGAGGTGAATGTAAATGGACATAAAGAAAAGACAAGACATGCAGGGCGTAGTGGCACACAGCTGTGCAACCAGCGACTAGGGAGGCTAAAGCAGGAGGACCGCAGGGTCAAGGCCAGAGGAAGCCTATGCAACTTAGCAGAGACTCTGTCTCAAAATTAAAAATAAAAAAGGGGCTGGTGGTGCAACTCAGTGATAGAGTGCTTGCAAAGTAGGTGTGAGGCCCAGGGTTCAACCACCCAGTACTGCAAAAAGAAGGAAGGAAGGAAGGAAGGAAGGAAGGAGGGAAGAGGTGGGGAGCAATGGAGGGAGGGAGGGAGGGAAGGAGGGAAGAGAGAGAGAGAGGGAGAGGTGGGGGGGAGAAAGAGAGAAAAGTAAAAAGAAAACAAAGAAAAGACAGTGTGTGTGGCTAGCTGCACCCTACGAACAAGGAGCCAGCCCAGGGCCCATAGGACCACCATAGTGGAGGTGCAGGGTGGTGTGGGAAATTTGCAGGCAGGGAGCACATGCAGCCTGGCCCGCCCCTTGGACAGGGGAGTGGGTGGGAAGAGCCTGCGAGAAGCTGACACCTGTGTTTAGGGGATGAGGTGAACTTAGCCAGGAGAGGGGCCTGGAGGGCAGGGCATTACAGGCATTGGGACCAGCCCAGGCAAAGGCACACAGAGAAGAGAGAATGGGACACATTCGTGGACTTCAATTCACCCTCAGAGAACATGACACATCCGTGGACTTCACATTTACTCTCAGAGCACGTGACACATTCGTGGACTTCACATTCACCCTCAGAGCACACGACATGTTCGTGGGCTTCACATTCTCCCTCAGAGAACGTGACACATCTGTGGACTTCACGTTCTCCCTCAGAGAATGTGACACGTTCGTGGACTTCGAATGGGTCCTTGCAGCCAGGCAGCCTGCGCTCGGCTTCCCAGATTTTCCTTCCTATGCTCCTCACATTCTGGTTCATGGCCACAGTGAGGTGGGTAGGAGCCACCACTAAGCAGCCTCAGGTCCCTTCTCGCGTCCCTCCATCACCTTGTGTCCAATGTTTCATCTTCACTACAGAATCCCTGGAGGCCAGCGCCAGAGGCTGTCATCCCACCAATGGCACAGCATTTCAGCAGCCGTCCACACCATGGGATTTTGGTGAACTGGGTGTGGAGGACATGGAGAGCTGGACGGGGCTCTCAAGGGCCTTGTGACGAGTTGAGCTTGTTCCCAGCAGACTAAGGAGTGTGAGAGGGAGGAAAAGAAAATGACACAAAAGAGAGCAGAAATGGGGGAGGCAGCAGGAGGACCCAACGGCACAGCTGGAAGGAGGGACACCGGCTGGGGACGAAACCTCGGTCCTCATCTGCACGCCACTGGCCTTGCTCAAGTCTGCTGCCGTGACCTTGGACGAGTCTGGAGGTATGGCCTTGCAGGGGCCTCGTGCTGTGACCTCAGTCAAGCCCAGAGATGTGACTTGGACCAGGCTAGTGTGGTGACCTTGGAGCAGCCTGTGACCTTGGAGCACCCTTGAGCTTTTTTCTTTTTTTTTTTTTTTTTTTTTTTTTGCGGTACTCGGGGTTGAACCCAGGACCTCACGCCTGCATGTTCTGCAAGTGCTGGACCAGTGAGCTGCACCCCCCGCCCAGTTTTTTACTTTTTGTGGCAGGGTGTTGCTAAGTTACGCAGACTGCCTCTGGTCTTGAACTTGCGATCCTCCCACCTCCACCTCCCTAGCCGCTGGGATGACAGGCGTGCGCCACCTCGCCCAGCTACCCTTGAGCTTTCTAAGCCTCAGGCTTGTCTTCTGCCCCAAGAGGGCTCCCGGGTCTCTGGTTACCACTTGGTCCATGATCGTTGCTTTTCTGGTCAGGCCAGGGTTAGGAACCAGCAGGATGGTTGGCCTTCAGCTCTGTGGCCCCTGCCTGACCTCTGTGATGTAACCGGGCACGTCCAGAATGGTTTGAGGCCAGCAAGATGACCAGAGCAAAGACAACAAGCTGGGCGGCACCAAGTCACTTGCTTTGGTCTGACGTCCCCGGGACAGGTGTAACTCAGGTCTCTTGTTTTCTTAAGTCCAACAATGCGTTGAGGGCGGTCGGGAAAGGCGTCGTTTTTTAGATCCAGCTCCAGAGGCCTCTGCAGGTCTTATTTTCCTCGTGGAGGTTCTGAATGTCACCGCCTTTGCCGGGTACCAGGCTGCAGGTTAAACTCTCCCTCATGCGCTTGCCAAACAAGCTCACAGACCAAGGCCGGCGGTGCCGTCCTGCCCACTGGGTCGGATCCAGCACCTTCTGGCAGCCGTTTCTGGTCAACCTGCAATACTCTGGTTCCCACAGGCCAGACTTTTGGGTGCCAAGGAGGTTGCCTGGGGGAGGGCTGCTCCTGGTTATTGGCAGCAGATCTAGAAGAAGGTTTTCTTAACACCTCCCTCAGAGGCTTTGGACTTGCATGTTTACAATACTGTTACGCATAAAATTAGATTTACTTAAAGCTTGAAAATGTTTGTTTTTACAAGTCCCAGGTAGCAGCAGGCTGAGCTGCAGGCAGAGCTCTGGATGGAATGTGAGGCACCCAGGGGCCTGAAACAAGGGAGGCGCATGAACCTCCAAGGATCCAGACCACTGGCTCTGCCTGGTCAGCAGGGGACCCTCCCCCACTCCTGGCTGCCCTCCATGGTCTGGCCAATCTTCTCTCCCAAAGCTGCCTCCACTCCCCGGGATCAGTGATTCCAAACAAGCCCAGATCACCCACACTGGGTGGCAACACTTGGGCACCTCTCTGACGTGATGAGAATGAGGGTAGGCTTGGGAGAAGGACCCAGCAACCCACTCCAAAAAAACAATCAGCCATAGAAAACCCGAGGAATAGCAGAGAGGCACTGACAATAGTGTTTCGCGTGTAGTACATAGGGTTGCTACAAGTTGGACAGCGACTCCATGGCACCTAACAACAACAACAACATATATATGTAAAGGTAAATATATGTCTCTCCCTATATATTGATACATATATCTATATATCTATATTAGGGCTGGGATTTAGCTCAGTTGGTAGAGCGCTGCTCTGCAGTCTTGGAGGTCCCCATTTTGATTCCCAGCACCACAAAAATGGGAGCAGAACATGGCAATCCACTCCTGAGGCAACCTCGAAACAATCAGCCATTGAAAACTCAATAAGGGTCACTATGAGTTGGAAATGACCATTTATATATCCATATATAATTGTTGTTGTTGTTAGGTGCCATTGAGTGGATGTCCAACTCGTAGAAACCCTACATACAATAGGTGAAACACTATTGTGCTTCTCTGCTATTCATAGGGTTTTCAATGGCAGATTGTTTTTTGGGAGTGGGCTTCCAGGTCCTTCTCCCAAGCCCACAGCAGCTGGTGTTCCCAGGAAGTCTCCTATCCAAGTACTAACCAGGCCCGACTCTGCTTGGCTTCCGAGGTCTGCCGGGATTGGATGCCACAGTGGTAGCGCTGGTGGCCAGAGTCACAGCTTCCAGGGAGCAGCCGTGCTGCACAGGGCAAACCAAGGGAGAAGTGCATCGCTGTGCTTGCAGCCACGGCGCTTAGCTCTTTGCGATGAGGCAACAGTGTCCACCTCACCTTCAAAGCTTCTTTCTGTCTTTAACATGGGTCTGAGCACCAACGACCCAGACTTTTCCTACATTTCACAGATAATTCTGGCTCATTCCGTGTTAGATTGGGTATTGATGGTAAGGAAGGACAAGGACGTCCACACGGCAACCAGAACGGCCATTTTTCCTTCCTTGTGACCTTAACTGTCTTGTGAATTTTCTTAATTAGCCTCATAATACAGTACAGTAATGCATATACCTTTTTTATGTGCAAATGGAAGCACACTTTTTTTCTTTAACTTTACAAGATTACCATGGGTAACATACCTCACTTGCTGAATCGACTCCTAAGGACCCACATGGGCAGAGCGTTTTTTGCCCCAGGTTGAAGCACACTGGGTTGGGCCTCATCTCTCCCTTGCTACTGGCTGAAGCGGTAAGTGCCGGCACCCGGCTTACCACGTGCTGAGTGTTGTGCTGGGGGGTTAGAGCTGAGCTGTGAGCCAACGGACACAGCTCGTCAGGAGCCTACAGTCCACTGGGGGAGAGCGACACTGGCCAAATAGAATCCCGGAAACAGTGACAAGTACCAGAAGAGCAGGTATGGGGTGAGCTGAGTGTCATCTGGGGCTCAGGCTGAGTCACCTTTGAGCTGAAGTGCAGAGGAAAAGTAGGAGGTAACAGGTGGGCGGGGGGAAGGCGGAGGGAGCCTTCCTGGTAACAAGAACAAACTGTGCAAAGGCCGGAGGCATGAGAGTGTGCGGGCTTTCAAGGAAAGGAAAGGAGGCGGTGTGGCTGCAAACAGAGCGGATACGGAGCGGTGCCACCCAGCAAGGCAGGTGAAGGGTTAGGTAGAGATGGGTGGGGCTGGATGAGAGAGTATGGAAACCATTTGGGGACTGCAGACCCGTTAGGAAGTGGTCCTAAGCAGAGGAATGGCAGGATCTGATGTGTTCTCAAGAGGTCACTCGGCGTCCTTTGGAGAGCCGGTTCACAGAAGGCAAGTGTGAGACCAAACCCCCAGCTGGCCTTTGGAGAGTATGGGAACAGGGGCTGAGGGTGAGGAGAAGATTCCACTTCACTAGTTCCACATATTGGCACCAGCTGTGGTTTCATTACAGAAGGTGGGAAGGGCTGGGCGGGTATGCTCTGTGGGTTGCAAAAATGGAGTGAACAGTTTGGAAAGGGAACTGCGCATGTGTGTGTGTGTGTTTAAGTGGAGGACTCTCATTTAATTGATAGAATCCCCGAGTGGAAAGGGTCATTTGGATCATCTTTCAGAGGCCTGAATATATTTGTTTGTTTGTTTGATTTACTCCTTCCCCCACTGTCCTGAGTATGTTCTTTGGCATCCTCTACCAGGCAACAGAGGGATAGAAACCTTACGATGCCCGCCCCACCCCTGCTCTTGGTGGGGCACCCCAATCCATCTCTCTCTGCAGATCTCACCTATAGGTTTGGGCTCTACCTCTTGTAGTCAGAGAGCAACTGTCCTTAGGACGACCTGCTACCATCACACCCTCTCCACATCACTTCACACACGCAGGAATTTCAAGTCCCTCTACTCCAGGCGTGAGCGTCCATTTGGGCTGGGCCAAGCCGACCACATCCAACATTGCCATTCTGCACCTGCAGTGCTGGTACTGTCACCAACGGTCACATTAGCCCCCTGAGGCCCTTCACACTGTTGATTCCCTGGGGCCTTTTATCTCTGATGCACCATGATACCACTGAGCTGGTTCCCAGCCACTACTTTTTCCCGTGCCAGTGATGTTGGGGGACCCAAGCAGACGTCACATGTATCCAGTGATTTCCTCTCAAGACCTTTTCTAATCCCCCAAAGAGCATCCTTTAGTGGGATCTGGGATGGGTATCGCCAAACTCTAGCCAAACACTTCCCTTTGCCTCTTGCCAATTCAGTCCTCAGCAACTGTGTTATTGGGAGTGGGACCCGGAATGGAAGGATTTCCCCCTTTGTGTCCCTTTGGTTTTCCCACACGATGCAGGGGCAGGGAGGAGAATATCCAGACTATTTAGTGTCCACCTCCAATCAATTAAGTGTTTACCAACCCCAGTTTGACAAATTTAGATCTGTGAAGTCTCGGGGAAACTCCCCTCCAACCAGTACTTCACACTGCCCACGTGGCTGCTGGTGTAATCTTTTGGTCGCCTCCAGACACATTCCATCTCCTCCTAACTGCTGAAGCCACGTATTAGCACTGGAATACTCCAGCTCTGTTTCTGCCCAAGCTCAAGAAATGAAGTGCCAAACAGGTCATCCAAGCAGTTGCCTCTGGTTCCGTGTGGCTCTCCCCAGCGTTCCCAACCTCGACCAAACCAGATAAAGCCCAGGGTGCCCTGAGGGTATAGCTATCATTCATTCATTTGTGTGTTCCACAAACATCCATGGTGTTTGCCACCTAGGTTATGGGAAAGTAGGAAGACAGAATTCCTGGAAGGTGAAGTCTGAGGAGGATTTTAAATCCGGGGTGGGGGAAGGTTAAAGAAAAATCTAGATGCTGGCCTCTGGTAGAAATGCACAATGTTTTAAAATAAGGACAGGACCGGAGACCATTCTAATCAGACGCCTGCAGAGGTGGGGGTTCTCACAGGTGGGAGCCTCCTCTTGTTCTGGGGATACTGGCGTATGGAAGAGCCGCGAGGGCCATTACTTACAAATAATAAATAATAAATTCCCAAAAAGTGAAATGGAGAAAGAGGAAGAGGAGCGAGAAGGCGCGTGAACCGGGAGAAAGGGAGCGCCCAGGAGGAGAAACCGGAACGCACCCCCGTGTGCTCGCTCCTGCCGAGGTTTGCAGAACTTGTTTCAACCTGGCACCCGGAGCTGAGAACAAAAGCGCCTGGCCGGGCCGCGGCGTGGGAAGCGGGCCCGCGCGTCTCGGGCTCTGCGGAGGCGCGCGGGAGGCTAGCGCCCCGCGCGGGGGGTCCACAGCCCCTAGCCGCGGCCGGCCCTGTCCAGCCCCGTGCCGCCCGGGGTCTGGCGTGGGTCCCGCTGTCCCGAGGCGCCCTGGGAGGTGACCGAGGTTGGACCTCGCCCGCACCCGCCCGCGGTCCCAGCTCCAGGTGAGCGTGCGGCTCTGGGTCCGTTTACCTGCGTGCGGGGGGTCCTTCGGAGAGGCCATGGGGGCGGGGGAGGTCACGTGCGCCCGAGCGGGGCTGGGCGGCCTCTGGGTCCCGGGAGGATCGCGGGATCGCTGGCCCCGAGCGGGCTCTGCAGACCTGGGCGGCGGTGGAGCCCCGCTCCTCCTCTTCCTCCTCCCCTCTCCTCCTCCACCTCGCCTCCCCCGGTTCTCCTCCCAGGTCCCCGCCGCTTCTTCCTCGCGCTCACTTCCTGCTCTGGCAGTTGGCAAAGCCCCCTCCGGGCGCGCGCGCCTCCCTGGGGAGGCGCAGGGCAGGGCGCAGGGTTCCCGGGTGCCAGGGAGCCTCCGCAGCGCGTCCTGCCGGCGCCCCTGTCCTCCTGGGCAGGTCCCAACCGCGGCGCCCGCGCGTGCAGCGCGGCGCAGACAGCGAGAGAACTTGGCGTGAAACGGCTGCCGTGGCGCGGGTGGCTTTCCTGGCTCCCAGTCGCGCCCTCAGCTGGGACGTCGGGCCGCTCCTCGCACAGGCCCGGGCCGGGACGCCTGCTGGCGATCTGATATTTAAACTGTTTCCTAATCTTAGGCAGACCGTGCCTCTGCATGATGGCACACGCTAACGCTCTCTATTTTGATGTCTCTATGGCGTTATTTTCTGACCTCCAGGGTGAGCGCCATGCAAAGGAGCGAGAAGAAAAAGGCCGACGCGTGCTTGCTCACTCATCTTCTGGACAAAAGATAGCTTCAGGTTCTCCTGGAAATGCTGAATCAATTGGTCCTTTAAAAAAAAAGTTTAAATTGGCTCTCATACCAATTACTTAAGTAGGCAGAGATTGTGATCCGTTAAGATCGCTGTGTTTTAACTAAATTTATCAATCATAAGTCTTTTTATACAAAGGTTACCGGCAATTCCAATTAAATAGGAATCAGTTGTTGTTAGGTGCCGTTGAGTTGGTGTCTGACTCATAGCGACCTTACGTACAGTAGGCGAATCACTATTGTCAGTGCTTCTCTGCTGTTCACAGGGTTTTCAATGGCAGATTGATTTTTGAGAGTGGGTTGCCAGGTCTTTCTCCCAAGCCTACAGCACCTGGTGTTCCCAGGCGGTCTCTCATCCAAGTACTAACCAGGCCCAACCCTGCTTAGCTTCTGAGATCTGACGGGATCGGATGCCACAGGGCTACAGCTGCAGGGAAATAGGAGTAAAGAGTATTAAATAGTCTATCTGCGTTTGTACATTACTACAAAACTATAAAAACTAGTCTAAAAGAGAGCGGTATTTAGTGCACAATGTCATCAGCAAATTATAAATAAGCACTCTGGCTACCAACTCTGAAAAATGCAAGAAAACATCGTGGCCTCCAAACCCTTGTGACCAGGAGGTTGCTTTTGACTCTCGGGGGTCCGTTTAGTCGTCCTGAAGCCCTTAGCGCTCTTGAGATGTCTTCCTATTCTCAGGAATTCGCGCTGGAAGAAGCAGGAGGTTGGGGAAAGATGGTGGTGGTGTGTCTGACCTCAGCAGACCTACTGATGAAAGCTCACTGGGGAATTTGTGGGTGGGAGGATGAACTTCCTCCTCGTCTGCCTTATGGTGGGAAGGAAAAAAAAATTTTTAAAGGGTGTTTTCTTTTAAAATTCATTTTGAGGTTTGGTTTGTGGTTCTTCCTGTACTTCGCACGAAGATGTAATTGTTTCTGAGGTTTGCCAGGAACCACAAGTTCAAGTGCAGCTCTCGTGCTGGTTTGCTTTTCAAGACTGAAATGTAAATCATCTTTTTATCATGTCCATTCTTCATTTGGGAGAAGGGCCTGGCAATCCACTCCCAAGGCAATCCTGAAACAGTCAGCCACTGAAAACCCTATGAGGGTCACTATGAGTCGGATACCGACTCGACAGCACCTAACAACAACAACAACATTCTTCATTACATCACAGAGAGGATGACGCTGGGAACACATTGGAAGATTGACTATGTACTTTGGTTATTATTCTCTTTCATCTCATTTTCTTGGGCCTCCTTTTCTATGGACCAAAACCATCCCCATTAGTATCTTTGCTTTCCCATGTTTTGCAAACAATAAAGTCCAACGCAAATGGGAGCTGCTGATTTTGGCAATTTACCAAAAAAAAAAGGAATTTAAAAATGTTCTCATCCACCAAAGTTCCCAAGGGTCCCCATCCATCCATGCATTTGCTGCCATGTTATGCCCATCAGCTTTACTTGGATAGCTGCCCAGAGTGTTTTCAAAATACTCTTGACAATGGACATTTTGACAGTTTTTAATAGAACCCCAAAACTTGTGAATCTTGAGGTCCCTGGTTAAGTTTTGTATTTCCATTGCTCCATCACTCTTTGAGTGACCTCCAGGTGCCGTTCTCCAACAAAGGAGGAGAGTGGACTTGGTCACCTTGGATTCAGACCTGCTGGCTTTGATTTTTGGGCCTGTCACCCGTCAGTTGTGTTATCTTAAGCAAGAAACCAAAACTCTGAGTCGTTAAGAGTTTGTGGGGTTGTGAAAATTCACTGAAATAATGAATATAAGAAAATATGTAGGACTGGAGGGTGTGGCTCAGTGGTAGAGCACTTTGCCTGGCATGCTCCAGACCCTTCTGGGTTAGACAGATCCCCGGGACAGTGAGGGGTGTTGGGGGAAGTGAAGGAAAGAAGGAAGGAAGAAAGAAAGAGAGAGAGAGAAGGAAATGCCTAAACTAGTGCCTGTCACATACTAGGTACAAACAAACCAGCTACCTTAACAACGTCATTCTTTCCTTGGAACTCCGCCTATTGTGGGAGGCTACTAGTGTCCTTGTTCTAAGAAGTGGTCACAGTATTTGCTGCAGCATCTTTACATAGCATGGACCAGGAGAATGATTGGTAGCGTTCGTTAATGCAATTTTTAAAGCCCCATCCCATGCACCAAATAAAATGTGAAGCCCTGGGGAAAGCAAAATGAGAAGTCCTCATCTCTAAGGAGCTTATGGTCAAGAGAGATTTGCAAATATTCCTTTGCTATAGAACGAAGAAGTAAAAGTTCAAACCAGAAAGGTGAGCATCTTGCTATGCAGACAATGTCTTGCTATGCAGCCCAGCCTGGCTTTAAACTTGTGATCCTCCTGCCTCAGCCTCCTGAGTGCTGGGATAATTGGCATAAGTCACCATTGCCAGCTCAGCGAATGGATTTTTAAAATGTGGAAGGGACCAACGACCTATGGAAGCAAAGTGGCTCGGTAGCGACTGCTCCCTCAGACCAACGGTTAACCATGAAAATTTCAGGCAAATTCTGAAATCTTTTTTTTTTTTTTTTTTTTTTTTTACTTTTTTGAGACAAGGTCTTGCTAAATTATGCAGACTTCCTCTGGTCTCGAACTTGCGGTCCTCCTGCCTCCACCTCCTGAGCTGCTGTGATTACAGGCGTGCGCCACCATGCCCGGCTAATTCTGAAATCTTAATACATGGCAACATGGCTATAGCCTGAAGTATGGGAAAACTGTTGGCCTAGTGTCTTTTCATGAACAGATGATAACTACCAAAAAAAGTTATCTTTAAATAGCAAAAAGAGAAAGTATATTTTAGTCAGGGGTGGTAGTGGACACCTGTAATCCCACCACTTCGGAGGCTGAAGCAAGAGGATCATGAATTGAAGGCCAACCTGGGCTACATAATAAGACCCTGTCTCAAAAAAACAAGGGCTAGGGATGTAGCTCAGTGGTAGAGTGCTTATCTGGCATGTGCAAGGTCGTGGTTTTGATCCTCAGCACCACAGGACAGATTTTTGTTTAATTCGTTATAGAATATGTTGTTTTTGTTCATTTTACACCATCTTGGGTAAGTGTTACAATCTAAGATAAAACATTATATTACGGAACTATGTATTTCCTTATTTGAAAGAGGATTGAACATTGTGTGCACGTGAACCCAGCAAACTGAGGCTTGTCTGCCTGATAAGGTCTGATCTAAACAAGCCGCTGGAAGCTCAGAGGTAATATATGAATTTCAATCATAGAAGACTCCCTGGGTCACGGAGCAGGAGAGCCCCCACAATCTAACTTGCCGGATTGATAAACCCTCATGAAATCATGTCTGCTGGAGGACGCCCCAGTGGGAGGAACTAAGTTGCCTCCTCCCTGTTGGAGTAGATACTAGGTCGGTCTTGTCCAGAGTACTTTAACTCAGCTTAGAGGGCCTCTGCTGCTTTGCCGTCAAAGTTCCCCTAACAGTGCCCCAGTTTTCTCCTAGAGAATCACTATTCCATTCAGTCCATGAGATTAGGTGGTGGACAACATCCCCGGATGCCTGACTCCAGAGGGTGTCCTATGACTCAGTCACAACCTGTCCAAGAACTGCTAACAGTGAGCCAATGAGCCGAGGAGATTCAGGGGATCTTTTCTGGGACTCAGGGAAGGGGTCTTTAAAAAACTTGCTGAAGAGCAGACAGCTGGTAGTGGAAGAAACATAGAGGAAAGAAACACTTGGGAGGGTCTGCATTGCAGAGAGCCTTGAATGCCAGACAAATGCATTTGGAACTGGTTTTTATACAGGAAGCCAGGAAGCTACTTTTTGCAAAGTGGCATGAGAAAATTGGTGTTTTGGGAAGATTAACCTGGCAGGTGTGTGTAGGATGGAACAGAACCAGGAGAGAAGTCAGGCAAGAGACTGTTTAATCTTTCCAATACACTGTAATTAGTCACAGTGAATTTACATCCTCATCCAAATGTGGGGGGTGCTCAGCAGAAAAATTTCAATGTTCTTTTGTCACCTTTTTAAGGAAAAAAATCGATACCTTATAGAGTTGCATATATGGGTAAAATGACCTGGGAAGGTGTATTCCAAAATGTTAAGAGAGGAACTAAAACTTTTAAGTAAAATACTATCTGTTTTGCTAGTTTGATTTCTGTTTTCAGGGGCACAATATTCTGGTGCATACATTTAAGCTTGAATATATATATATATATATATACACACACACATATATATACACATATATACACATATTTATACATACACACACACACACACACACATCAATATTGGGGGTTGAACCCAGGGCGTTGTGCATTGGGCATGCTAGGCAAGTGATCTACATCTGAGCCCAACTCCCTGCCCCCTTCTTATTTTTTATTTTGAGACAGGGTCTCACTAAATTGCATAGACTCCTTCTGGCCTTACACTCTTGATCCTCCTGCCTCAGCCTCCTGAGTTGTTGGGATTACAAGCATGTACCACAGTGCCCAGCTAAGCATGAACAATTCTTAGAGGACCTTTCGTTCTCACTTATACAATGCCCTTCCATGTATGTGAGATTAAATCTCTCTTGCCTATTCATAGTTTACTTTGAATTACTAACCCATCAGAGGCTGAGCTATGTTTGACCTCCAGTGAAGAGAACAGCAAAGTGGGGGGCAATTCTTAGACTGCCCTGGATAGTGTGGGGCACGCAGAGGAGAGGAGAGAAGGGGTGAAAAGATACAATGGAAGGGCTGTGTAGAGGGGAGAAGTTTTATTCTAAAGATCCTCCTACAGACCCAGGAGCCTTATTCCCACTTTACAGGTAATCCTGGTGCCTCGGCCTTGGGTGATCTTGTACTTTGCATCAATTCCAGCTGCTTTCTTGGTGAATGCCTCTGTACAAAGCACATATTTCTTGCTCCAGGTTTGGAGAGGAAATCTGTTCAAAGATGTGGGCTTTTTTTCACTGGGCACGGTGGCGCACACCTATAATCCCAGTGGCTCAGGAGGCAGAGGCAGGAGGATCACAAGTTCGAGACCAGAGGCAGTCTGTGTAATTTAGTGAGACCCTGTCTCAAAAAGTAAAAAACTGGGCTGAGGGTGCAGCTCGGTGGTCCAGCACTTGCAGAGCATGCAGGCACGAGGCCCTGGGTTCAACCCCCAGTACCGAAAAAAAAAAAAAAGGTGGACTTTTTTGAAGCCAATCTCCTGCAGATATGGAAAGATGATTGGACATTCTTCTATGGTTTTTATGCATGTATTGTTATTATAGCACTAAGATATACTGTGACATGCTACCATTGAAACAACACAAATAATAGTTATAGCAAATGAGCCCATAAAAGAGAGAAAATGAAATCAGAAAAAAATACAGTTCGGCTGTTTCTTTAAAAAATTAAATCTATACCTACTATATCAACTATTTCACTCTTAGTTTTCTTCTCAAGAGCAATTAAAGAATGTATCTGTACAAAGACTTGTATGTAAATGTAAAATCTAAACCTATAAAACTTCCTGAAGAAACAAAGGGGAAATTTTTGTGACTTTGGGCTAGACAAAGATTTCTTAAGTCCAACACCAAAAACATGATATCTAAAAGAAAAAAATATAAAACAAATTTTAAGACTTTCTTTTCTATAGAATCTGTTAGGTTAATAGAAAAACCAGCCACTGCTGGGTGGAAATATTTGCAAGGCAAATATCTGCAAGGCAAATATTTGGCAAAAGACTCTTATGTAGAATATAAAAACTTAATTTTAAGGAACCAACCAACACCCCCCAAATTAACAAAATATTCAGAAAGATACTTCACCAAAGAGGATGTCAAATAAGCACATGGATAGATGTTCACAGCACTAGCCTTTGGGGAAATTCTGATTAAAGCTATCATGAGATTCTATTTAACACCCATTAGAATGGCTAAAATTTAAAGACTCACCACATCAAGGATTGGCAAGGACATGGACTAACTGGAATTCTCATGCCCATGTGAGTGGAATTTTAAAGGCTGGAACTGCTTTGGAAAACCATTGGACAGGTTTTTTTTTAATGGAAATATGTACCTTCCACATAATCTTATTGTTTTATTCCTCCATACATGTTCCTCAGATTTTCCTAAGTTTTTAAAAGTACGTATCATACAAAGACTTGCACACAAATGTTCATTGTACCTTTGTAATAGTTCCAAACTAGAAACAACCCACATGTCCATCAATAGGTGAATAGATTTTTTTTTTTTTTTTTTTTTTTTTTTGGCAGTACTGGGGGTTGAACCCAGGGCCTCGAGCCTGCATGCTTTGCAAGTGCTGGGCCACTGAGCTGTGCCTCCAGTCCTTTTTTTTTTTTTTTTTAACTTTTTGAGACAGAATCTCACTAAGTTTCGCAGACTGCCTCTGGTCTCGAACTTGCGATCGTCCTGGCTCCGCCTACCAAGCCGCTGGGATTACAGGCGTGTGCCATCACACCTGCGCTATTTGTTTTGTTTTTTTGAGACAATGTCTTGCTATGCAGCCCAGCCTGGCCTTAAACTTGTGATCCTCCTGCCTCAGCCTCCTGAGTGCTGGGATAATTGGCATAAGTCACCATTGCCAGCTCAGTGAATAGATTTTTAAAATGTGGTATATCTTTACGATGGGATAAAAGGAATGATCAGAAAGGACATAGTCCTTTTATACTCATAACAACCCAAACAAGCCCCAAATAGTTACGTTGCATTAGAGAGGCCAGAAAAAAAGTACAGACTGTATGAGTCCATTTACATGAATCTGTTGATACACTAACTAATCTCTATTGCCAGAAAGCTGATTGATATTGGCCCAAGATCCAGGGTAAGGAGTGAACTTTGGTGATGCAAGGCATGTTCATCATTTGCTTCTGCTGATAGTTTTCTTGGTGTACGTCTGTGTGAAAGTTACCAAAGTGTGGGCTTTGCATATATGCAGTTAATTGTATGACAATAAATCCATTTCAAAAAAGAAAACATGCACGTCAAACTCTTAACAAGGAATAATCGTGCCTATCTCTGGCCAAGATGAGATGGATGAGGACTGGGAGGGAGTAATGCTTGGAGAGGACTTTAGCTTCGTCTGTAATGTTCTCATTTTATAAGTGCATTGTCTATTTTAATTCTATAAACTGAATTACAGATTTACAAATGATTTTCACAAAGGTGCCCGCTTAACAAAATCAGCCTTCACCTGCCCTGCTCTCTCCCACACACAATGCTTCACACAGGGATCTGTTTCCAAAGATTTAATCACCTGAAAACTTTTCATTTATTCTTCTCCCTTCCCAGACTGTGAATTGCTCAAATGAAAATGAAAGCAATAATTGATTTTTTCTGCTTTCCAGAATAAGTTACGGTTAGCATATTTGGAGTGATTTGAGAATTTTCCCATCTGAGTTTATCCTTCCTTTGTGCCTCATTATTTTAAGGCACAAAGGTTAACCCAGGGCCTCACACATAGGCAAGTGCTCTACCACTGAGCTGTGCACCCAGCCCCCCCCACCCTTTTTTTTTTTTTTTGAGATAGGCACAGGCTACCTCTGGCCTCAAACTCATGATCCTCCTGCCTCAGCTCCTAAAGTCTCTGCGATTACAAGCTTTTCACCAAAGTGCCTGGCTATTTTGATGCTTTTTCAAATGAAAATTGTCTCAGCTATTACCAATATATATATTTTTCAGTACTGGGTATTAAATCCAGGGCCTTGGACATGCTAGGCAAGTCATTTACCATTGAGCAACATCCCCAGCCTTTTTTTATTTTTCTTTTGGGGCAGGTCTCTCTAAATTGCTCAGGAAGGCCTTGAACTCGCTAGGCTGGCTTCACACTTGTGATCCTCCTGTTTCAGCCCCCCAGGTAGCTGAGATCAAAGGCCTGCATCTCTGTGCCTGGTTAATAATACTTTAACCAGGTTTTCTGTAGGGAGCATTATGAAGGACGTTCGGAAGGGGAATTGCACAGAGAGGGAAGGTAGGGGGCGCCAAAGACAGGTAGTAGTTCAGAGAACATCCATCCAGCACTGCTATGGTGTTACCGTCTCTAACATCTGTACCATAGCAGTCCTGGGCAAGAAAACTCATACATTATCAGCAAGTTACATCTGGCACTGTTAGCATGAGAATCTGGTTCAGTAGAAACAGAAGAGAAAGGTTAACTTTCATATGGAGGAATAAAATTTCTCATAGGTAAACAGAAATTAATTGTTCTGTTCTCTAATGAGCCTGCAGCCGTAGCACTGTGGAGTCAGCTCTCTGAAGCTAAGCAGGGTCAGACCTGGTTAGTACTTGGATGGGAGACCACCTGGGCACACTAGATACTGTAGGCTTGGGAGAAGGATCCAGTAACCCACTCCCAAAAATTAATCAGCCATTGGAAACCCTACAAATAGCAGAGAAGCAGTAACGATAGTGTTTCACCTGTTGTATGTAGGGTCGCTATGAGTCAGACACCATTGGATGGCACCTAACAATTCTCTAATGATCATTAAGAACTTGAATTTTAGAACCGCCCAGTACTTCAACAGTACTCTGATAGAAACTCTCTCAATTGCAGGATTATTTATTATTTGTTTATTTTGTAGATAAAAGGAACTGTGACTTTAGCTGTTTAAACAGACAACTTCCAGCAATGCTGAGTTTTTCTCAAAATGTTTCGGTTTGAATCAGTGCAAAGACCTGCTTCTGTGGAAAAAAAGAAACCCTGTGCCACCTCCCACCCCCACCACCCACCTATGGATCCAAACAATTATGAATACTTTAGTCTGTTTTTGTTAGAGTTTGGGATTGAGATGTATAGATCTGATTTTTGGATATAAGAAGAAAATAATTCGAAAGAAGAATAATTGTAAGTGCACAAAGATCATTTCAGCTGAAGTATAAGTAAAACACAGATTTGAGGGTATCCATGGCCTGATGACATCGTAATCTAGAATAAGAGTGACTGAAAGGAAAAGCAGTGATAAAATGGGTGAAAGTGCTTTGAAAAATACAGAAGCTGGTAACGATGGTAATAAAGTAATGACAGTGATGGTGGTGACGATACCAAGCAAGGACTCACTGCACGGTGCACACAGAAGCCAATACGGTGGCACTGGTTTTTGCAAAATGAGGGCTTTTTGGTACAGTCAACCTGCAAAGGAAGCCAGGAGCTGGAAAAGAAAGTTCAAATCCTTGATCAGTTGGTAGCAGGGGAATTTATAGGAAGGAAGCTGGTCGAAGCCCGCTGTTGATCTGGCAGTGAGCAGGGGAAGTTTCGGGGTTCCACTGCACAGGCACAGGTGGGTTTTGTGCCTCTGTACGTGTTGCATGGAGACTTGTCATGTTCTGCTCGGGGGATTTTGAGCTTACGACATCAAAAGGTCATTGCCCAGACAAGCTAGTTGATTCTGCCCAAATACGTTCTACAAAAGTTGGTTTCAAAACATCCTTGAGTGGATTCTGGAAGATTTTCCTGAAAAACAACTTGAGTACTTTGTTACTTAAGGAATTTATGTCTTTGAGTGTGCCCTGGCCCTAACGGATTTCAATAACAGCTACTAGAAATCATGATGTGCCATTTACCTCACTAAACTCAGATGCACTAAATGCATATCATATTGGATTGTTTTCCACTTAGTCTTTGAAACAATTTTATGAATTTTATCATCATTTTGCTGGTGGAAAAACTGAGGCTCAGAGAGATGAATTACCTTGCCAAATGTCACACAGCCAAGAAGTGAGGATGCGCTGGGATTTGAACCCAAGTGTATCTGACGTCCTATGTTATAGTTTTTTCACTCATTCTGATATTTTCTTTTAAAAAGCCCTGTTTCTAGCTGGGTGTGGTGGTACACTCCTATAATTCCAGCCCTTGGGAGGCTGAGGTGGAGGACCGATGCAAGTTTGAGGCTAGCCTTGTCTATACAGCAAATTTCAGGCCAGTCTGGGCTATACAGCGAGACCTTGTCTCAAAACAAGCCAGAGAAAGTGGCACATGCCTATAATTCCAGCCACGGGGGAGGCAGAAGCAGGAGATCATGAGTTTGAGGCCAGAGGCAGCCTGCATAACTTAGCAAGACTCTGATTCAAAATAAAAAAGTAAAAACTGGGCTGGCAATGCAGCCCAGTGGTAGGGCACTGGCAAAGTATGTGCCAGGCCCTGGGTTCAACTCCCAAGTATCAAATTAATTAATGAATTGTTGAAAAAAATGTTTTAAACCTGGTTTTGTCCTGGCATTTTAATGTATGTGAAGCATTTGTGCACAATCCAGAGTTTCTTTCCTGGTAGGCGCTGCACTACGTACCTGGTGTTTGAGGAGAGAAAATTGTAGGAATAAATTGTACCATGTCTAGGCTTTTAAGTATCTAAATGACTGAGAGTTAGTCTTCAAAGGGGAAAATAACAGCCTTATAAAGCAGGATTACAAAGACAAAACTTAATGTCTTAGAATCTATAAGCCTCGCAACGCAGAGAGCTGAAAAGAAAAAATGTCTCTAGCTACAAGAGAATTAATCAGCCCATCATTTTGCTAAGCAACACCAAAAGCTGATTATCTGGTGCCTGCTAGGTAAATGCAGAAAGGCAGGGATGAAAAGATGCCACTTACACATACTTCACTATTACAGTTAAGTGACTTTACCAACAAATAGGGGCCATTCTGAACCCCAGCCTTAGGCCAGTATCTTAATCTAACATCTTTGTGTCAGTGAAGGTTGCACAGTAGTGAGCCCTCCGCATCCCACCAGCTCACAGCTAGAATAGCTCTTACCACTAGCATAGCTGTGTGCAGATTCAGATGAGATAAGAGGCCAAGAGAGGAGCGCTTGCGTAAGGTTGCAGTTCTCTGCAGAGCTGGAACGCACCCTAGGTCTGCTCTGCAGGGGATGAAGAGAACAGCCCTTGCCCTCGGATCAGCCTGCCTCAGTTCAGACTCCATTTTAACAGTAATCAAGTGACAAAGTCTACAGCCATAGTACCCTGGCATCTGATCCTGCCTGATCTGGGAAGCTAAGCAGGGTCAGCCTGGTTAGTCCTTGGATGGGAGACCACCTGGGAACACCAGGAGCTGTAGGCTTGGGAGACAGACCCGGCAGCCCACTCCCAAAAATCAATCAGCCATTGAAAACCCTATGAATAGCAGAGAAGCACTGACAATGGCGCCGGGTATGGCACAGTGTTGGGGAGTGTTTCGTTCTATTGTACATAGGGTTGCTAAGAGTTGGACCCGACTTGACAGCACCTAACAACAACTGACAAAGCCCAGAATTTCACAGGGATGCTGTGAAGAGCACTGTGACCCATGAAAGGCAGGTCCAGTGGCCTCTGTAAATTCTTTTCTCTTAATGCCATTATTGGCCTGCAGCCATAGCACTGTGGTGTCAGATCTCAGGAGCTAAGCAGGACTGGGCCTCGTTAGTCCTTGGATGGGAGACCACCTGGGAACAGCAGCTGCTGTAGGCTTGGGAGACAGACCTGGCAACCCACTCCCCAAAACCAGTCAGCCATTGAAAACCCTATGAATAGCAGAGAAGCACTAACAGTGTTTCGCCTGTTGTTCATAGGGTTGGTATGAGTCGGATACCAACTCTAGGGCACCCAACAACAACAACAACAATGCCTCTATTACTGACCCCTTTCTCTGTGCCCCTCAACCACAGCAGGCTCTGAGCTCTTTTATTAATGACTAATGAATACCAAACGTCTACTGGGCTCACACAGGAGGAACTTCTGGGCCCCCTTGTTGTACACCAGCTACAATCAGCAAACAGCCATAGGCAACAGCACTGGGGGGTTGGAATATTTTTTTACCCCAACTTATTCTTTGCTTTGATATTATGATCTTTAAGAGGAGGACTGGGAGGAGGAGGGGTAGGAGTGGCCCATGGGGCATGGCCAGCCATGGGCGGAGCCACAAGGCAGATGACGCCTTCCTGGCGAGTTAGGTTTGCTGGAACTGGGCCTCCTCGTGGCTCCTATGCTGGAGTCACTCACCTGCCTGACGGTCGCCTTGGATGGTGTTCCCAGGCGGTCTTCCATCCCAGTACTAACCAGGCCGCATCCTGCTTAGCTTCCCAGATCTGAGGGGTCCAGACGCCACAGTGGACCCACTGCAGGCTCCCTCATACTGGCTAACAACCAATGGTGCCCTGTTCTAAGCATCACTTATTTAATCCTCACTATGATCTCACAGGCTGGGATTTAGCTCAGTTGGTAGAACGCTGCTCTGCAGTCTCTGAGGTCCCGAGTTCAATTCCTAGTACCGCAAAATGGGAGAAGGACCTGGCAATCCACTCCCAAGGCAATCCCGGAACAGTCAGCCATTGAAAACCCTATGAGGGTCACCGTGAGTCGGACACGACTCGATGGCACCTAACAACAACAACAACAACAATCTCACAGGGAGGCATTCTGATGTCCCATTTCATAGATGCCTTATGCAATTTACCTGAGCTCTGTTTCCAAGCAGGTCGGAATGCGAACCAGGAAGTTGTTCATGCACTAACCATTGCAGAACCTTAATGGGTTTGGCCATGGATCTACCACCTGCTCCTGATCACCCACCCTGACTGTCATATTCCATGCTCCCAGTGATTTGTCGCCAAATAAGCCAAATACTAATCAATATATGCAAGGAGAGTCGAGCATACCTTAAAGGCTCTTAAATCTCTGGCAGAAGTAGCAGCAGCATCCCTGATGATTTTATTCAACTCAGAAGGTCGACTTCTGGGCAAGGACAGAGCCTCTGCTTCTTCTAAAACGCTGAGAGAATGGAATATTGACTTTGAACTCCATCTGGTGTGCCTGGCACAAGATCAGGGTGCGTTTCGTTTTGTTGTACACACAGTCCCTATCAGTTGAACCCGGTTCCATGGCACTTAACAACAACAACAAACTTTAGGGAGGGGGGCTGGCCTGGCTCATAGAAACACTTCTTGTGTAAAACTTAATCGTGGATGTTCACAAAGAGCAAGAGTGAGAATTCCTTGTGCCTTTAGATCCAGGTTCACCTGAGAAGAGGGAAGCTTTTGTCTTCAAGACTCTTCAACCTCTCTTGCAAAATGTTCTGTCTGGGAGGTCTCAACCTGGTGATCTGTGGCCTCGTAGGACCCATGGGACTATCCTGGTTGGCTTGCAAAGTGCTGAGTTTTTAAAAATTTGATTAGTAACCAACATTCAGCAGTAAAGGCAGTTTGCATTTATATCCAAGCTGCGGTCCCAGCAGATGCTGCTGCCGTTAGAACAGGGATCTGGGCTGCTGTCCCATAGCCCCTTCCCACCCCCAAGAGCTCATGTTGCTAAGGTCTTCACTTCCTGCTCCTAAAAGCCACTGAAGTGGCCACCCGGACTCCAGCCTTGCAGCCCCTTTTTCCTGACATCAGCCCGTTTCCCCAGGTGCCAGCAGTTTCCTGAGTGGAAACTGTCCACTTCATTGACTCAATTACAGACTACATCCATGTGTAAAAAGAAAACAACTTAGCCTTGCTAAAATGTAAACATCTCCATCAAGGCCATGAAGGGCATGGTATTAATAGCAAGGATTTCAAGCAGGAAATTTCTTGAAAATAAATCATCTTCATAACATAAAGTATGTACATTTTCAGGGAAATCTTTTTAAGTTTTCATGTCACAAATGACCCTTTTGAGAAATGGATGAGTCAAGATGCTAGAATTAGATAGATGATTTGTCTCCAAATCTCATGTCTGCAGAAAGTAGAAATGATGACCAAATTTTGCTGACTTAATAAAGGATTGTTTCTTGAAAAACCATGAAGTAGTATGTATGTAAGTGAATAAGACAGAATCTTTCACAGAGATTTTTCTTTGAAGAGATGGTGTTTGCATTACCATGTCATGAGACAACTTCATGAGAAAATTTTCCACCTCCAAATTGGGTTATGTGAACTGATATTTTCTCCCCTTAATTTGATTCTAAGAGGATATCTTATTCTGAAGTGTGATTAGCTATCCTTTACAACTCATTGCTCATTATTTTTGACAGTAGTTAAGCCATATTTATTCAATGTATCTAGAAAATCTGTAACTATAGTCCTATGGATAGTGAAAGTCCATTTATATTCAAGTGGTTGAGAGCCAAGATAGCAGGAACATCAAAACTATAATTGTCATTATTGACTCTCCTATAAGTAATCCCCTCAGCTGTCAGTTTGTTGGGCTGTCGGGGCTTGTATGTTGCTGTGATGTTGAAAGCTATGCCACGAGTATCTCAGATACCAGCAGGACCACCCATGGTGGCCATGTTTCAGCTGAGTGTCCAGACTAAGAGTAGAGAGAAGGACTCAGCAGCCCACTCTTGAAATAGCCATTGAAAACCCTATGAATAGCAGAGAAACACTGTCAAATATAGTGCCAAAGAATGAGTTTCCCGGGCTGGAAGGCATCTGAGAGACGACTGGGGAAGAGCTGCTTCCTCAAAGTCTAGTCCACCTTAATGACTGGCATGAAGTAAAGCCTATGGGATCCCCTTTTGCTCAAAATGAGAAGAAACATAGTGGCTGCAACATTAAACTCAAACTGAAAAAGACCGTGTGCATGGCACAGTGTTGGGTAATGTTTTGTTCTGTTGTACATAGGGTCACTGTGCTTCGGACCAGACTTGAAGACACCTAACAACAACAACAAGTAATCAGTAATTATAGATTTATGGTATATTTAGAGCTTATACTATACGGTATATGAAGCACCATAACTTATCACTTGTGAACTAGGAATGAGAAAACATTGCTGATAAACAGGTGTACTGCCCAGAACAAATAAGAAGTGTACCCAGTAGTTTGAAGTCTTATATTTGAAATCCTAGTCCTTTTGGAACCACATTTATGACACAATTAAAATTACTTTCTGTCTTTTAAAACATTTATAAAACAGCTCATGGTCTTTGTTTACCTGTTTCACAAAATATCTTAGTCATGGTATTGGTCAGTTTTTCTTCACTGAGAGAAACAATTTAAAAGGAGGAAAGGTTTATTTTGGCTCTTCAGAAGTTTCAGTCCACGGCATTTGGCTCCGTTGTTTGTGGGCTGTGGTGGGGCAGAACATCACCGCAGGAGCACGTGTTGGAAGCAAGCTGCTCCCCTCCTGGTGGCCAGGGAGCAGAGAGAGGGAGAGGGAAGGGCTGGGAGAGGAAGGGAGGGACAGAGAGGAAAACAAGAACTTGTGATTGCCTGCAGCAAAATACAACCTTCCAAGCTACACCCGCCAGTGACCTACTTCCCTTAACCATGCCTCACCTCTGAATAGCCCACTAAGCTATGACGTCATCAATGGATTAGTCCATTAATAAAGTTAGCGCCCTCATGATCCAATAACCTCTCAGTGGCTCCACCTCTGAACACTACTGCATTTGGAACCAAGACTCAATACAAGACTCTTTTGGGGGGCACTTCATCTCCAAACCATTGGGACCATAGTACTTCAGAAAGAGAGAGAATGAGAGTCAGGCATGGTGGCACACACCTGTCATCCTGGGGACTTGAGAGGCTGAGGCAAGAGGATCACAAGTTTGATGGCAGAGGCAGACTGCACAACTTAGTGAGACCTTGTCTCAAAAATTTAAAAAAGTTTTTAAAAAGGGGCTTAGGAGTGCAACTTGGTGGTAGAACACTTGCCTAGCATGGGTGAGGCCCTGGGCTCCATCTCTAAGTACTGTAAAAGAAAGGAAAGAAGGAAGGAAGGAAGGGAGGGAAGAAGGAAGGAAAATGAGAGAGAGAGAGAGAGAGAGAGAGAGAGAGAGAGAGAGAGAGAGAGAAACTAAAGAAAGAATTATTTCTAGGTTTTCTAAGGGCCATTAGCAGGCTTAGCAATTTTGGCAAAAGTCACATTTCAGGTCAATCTGACCTTTGCCAGGGTTCTTCTTCTGCCTTACTCTGTGCATCCCCCAGGTGAGTGTCTGCTCTAAGAGTGCCTGGAGAAGTAAGTATATGTAGTAGGGAATCATTGATCACTTATGAGATAACAAATTGCATGACTTGGGTTAAGTAGACTTATGTTACAATGCCACAGTTCACTTCTTGAGTCTGATCCAACAGAGAGAAAGATATCCGGAGAGCACTTTCTCTTAGTACTCTGTCACTGTCTGGGATGCCAGGAAAATCCTTCATGATTTGCTCTTTTTTTTTTTTTTTTTTTTTCAGTCCTAGAGGATTGAACCTAGGGCCTCACTCATGCTAGGCCACTGCTTTACCACTGAGCCACACCCCAAAACCTTCTAAATATTTGTTTTGAAACAGGGTCTTGCTAAGTTATACAGGCTGCCTCTGGCCTTGAACTTTCGATCTTCCTTCCTCAGCTTCCTGAGTCACTGGTATTACAGGTGTGCGCCATGGTTCCTGGCTCCACTACCTGTTTCCGATGCATTGTTCCAGATACTCTAAGCAGGAAGCCTCTTCTTATCCCCACCCTAGGCAGTTGTGCCATTGCCATTGCTCACGAGGTTACTGTTGTAACTGTAAACTGTAGGAAGATGCATCATGGGTTGGAAAGTACTTGGTTTGAAGTCTATGGCATTATTTGTCCATTCAACAAATAGTTGTTGAGTTACTTCTTTGTGTCAAGTGCTGTGCTGGGTGCTGAGGATACAGCAGAGGACAAATAAACACCCTGAACACCCTTGGAGCTTATATTTGAGTTGAAAAGAAAGGCAATGAGCAAGTCTAAAACAGAGGAACTGGCAGATGTGGTGTCTGGCGAGGGTTGGCTTCCTGGTTCATAGGCTGTTCTCTTCTTGTGTCTTCTCAGGGTGGAAGGGAGGAAGCTCCATAGAGTCACTTTTGTAAGGGTCTTAATCTCATTCATGAAGGTTGTACCTACATGACCAATCACCTCTCAAAGGCCCCATCTCCAAATGCTATCACATTGCTGTTGTTATTGTTGCTAAGTGCTGTTGAGTCTGACTCATAGGGACCCTAAGTACAATGGATGAAACATCACCTAACACTGTGCCATGCACACAATCTGTTTATACTTGATCCCATTGTTGCAGCTACTATGTTTCTTCTCATTTTGAGTCCTGCCACATCAGCAACAGGAGGTCCCAGGGGCTTTACTCTATTCCCATCATTAAGGTCCACTCTACTTCGAGGAGGCAACTCATACCCAGTCATTTCTTGAATGTCTTCCAGCCTGTGGGGCTAATTTCTGGCTCTATATTTGACAGTGCTTCTCTGCTATTCCTAAGATTTTCAATGGCTAATTGTTTCAGGAGTGGGTTGCCAGGTCCTTCTCCCTTGCTTGTCTTAATCTGGAAGCTCAGCTGAAACCTGTCCACCATCAGTGGCCCTGTTGATATTTGAAATACCAGTGGCATAGATTTCACTATCACAGCAGCGTGCAAGCCCCACCCCCAGCACGACAAGCTGACAGACACATGGGGGCTTTAAATCTAAATAGTTAGAAATAATTCCAGCTAATATAGACTTTTCCATTTCTGACATGAACCTCAAGGAAGGAAAGTTGATTTAAAGATAATTTCACTGGCAGGGTTGAGAGGAGAACAAACACGTAGCAGACAAGGGATTTTTACTGCAGTAAAATCATTCTGTATGATTTTGCAATGCCATTAGGCATTTGTCAAAACAGATAGATTGCACCACATGAGCAGGGAACTCTAATGCAAGTTATGAACTTTGGTTAGTGCTGCTGCATCAGTGTTGGTTAACTGTCACCAAGGGACCGCTCTGGTGGTGATGTTGATAGCAGAAAAGCTGTGCCTGCGGCGGGGAGGGGTCCATGGGAACCTTCTGTATTTTCCACTTTATTTTTCTGGGCACATAAAACTGCTCTAAAAGATAAAGGCTATTTATCATGAAGCTTTATCACAAAGCTTTCTGATAGAAACATATGCTTACGAATAAACAGACCTAATTTTCAAAATGTTCATTTTGTTTCTAAAAATCTCAGAGCCACTTTTTGATAAATGAGGAAATTTTTATACGTGGGGATTAAAATATGCAATGCAGGCATTTAATAAGAAGGCCTCTGTAGGGGTTGGGGGTGTAGCTCGGTGGTAGAGTACTTGCTTAGCATGTGCAAGGCCCTGGGTTTCATCCCAGTATTGAAAAAAATAGGAGGAAGACATTTGTGGAAATATTATTTTGTGCAATGAATCTGATGTTTTGTTTTGTTTTAGTCTACATGATAAAACAAAATATCAAATTCATTTATAAATCCAGTGATAGCTTTCAAAAAGCACCAGGAATATTAGATTTTTGCAGAGTTTCAAAGCAGGACCTGAAAATTGGGGAGAAGATTCTCTCAAGTAGTTATAAAGTACTCTGACAGAACTGGAGAGTTCTCTGTGTTTTCTGATTGTTTTATAACCTGGAGGCAATTGCAGACTCATGAAAATAGGTACAATTTTCTAAGACGATGTTACGGAATAGCCGACTAGAAAGTGGTTCTTGGAAGCCGGGGATAAAGAAGAGGCATAATTTGTCTATTTTTTTCTTGGGGAATTACTCCCTTAAATGTTGTTTAGGATGGGGCTCATCCCCCCCTATGGAGGATTGTGGACAGTCACACACAAGGAAGATTCCTCTGGGATTCAAACTCGACAAGTTGGTGGGTAAGAGGCATTGTCAGGGCCTTGCACAGTGTGTGCTAATAAGCTTGTCTTTTTTCCACAAAAAAGCACAGAGGTTTTGATGAAACATTCTGAAGGCAAGATGGCTGTCTTGCTTAAGTAGGAGATCGTTCCAGAATACAAATCTATGAGAGTCCATCACAAGTCCCTAAATATGAACTGAAAGGAGAGCTGTGTCACTTGAGCAGGCTCTTGTGCCATTGACTATATCATCACTAGTAGCGATGGTTCTGCAATGTTCTCTAAAATACCAGGTTTGTCAATTTAACAGCTGTTTATGTTCCGAGGACAGGGGGAGGGTTTTGTTTAACAGAGAAGTAAACCATTGACAATCTAGCACAGATTGTTACTTTTGGATTATAAAGGTTAAAGTACCAGCAGTGTCATTGGCATGTATTGCGTGCTGAATAAGTATTTGTTGATGCATGAATACACAGCTTGATATGTGGAAAAAAAGAAGTCCCTAAATAATACCAAATGAAAATGGACAAGTAGGTAATTCTGTCAAGGCCAAATGGAATCCAAATCAGGATGTTGGCAAGTAAGTGAGGAGGACAGCCAGGAAGGAGGTCAGGATCCTGCCCAACAAGGGTTGCCCAACAATAACCAGAGTTGACTGAGGAATAGGGAAGGGGTGGCAAGGCAGTGAAGGGGGAGGGAGTGTGAACGCGAGCCTTGGAGAAGCAACACCACCACGTGACAAGGATGAAGTGACCGGAATCCATACACAGACGGCATTCAATTCAAGGGAAAGCAACTGAACTTGGAGAAATAAGCTGCTTAAGTTTCCCAGTGGCTTGGGGAACAGAGTGATGGAAAGGAAGAACTCAGTACCAAGACAGAGCCCCGCCAGCTACCTGCGATGCCTTGGATGTCTGCATGCCCCTGTCTGCAGTCCCCTTCTCCGTGGCCTTCTCTTTCTATGTCTTCTGATGTTCATATTCACATTACGGGAGCATTCCTGGTGTTGGCCTTTGCTATGATTAGCCCTGGACCCAAGTGTGGTGTGGAGAAACAGTGGGTAGAAGCCAAGTGGTCCCCGTGTGCAGGTGGTTACATACAATGCTGTAATTATGTGAGGGCTTTTGCATTACAGAAGTGGGAGGCTGAAATTGGCAGAATTGGAATTCTCCTTTTCCCAATTATTTCCCCCTGTTGAATCATATACAAACTTCTAGCACAGTGCCACGTCTATTATCTAAAGGAAGATTGTATCCAAACTAGACATACCACCTTGTACACGCCTTTAGCAATGGCAATGCTTTTAACTGAGTCAAGGTTATCAGATTTAATGCTATTAAGTGAAAATTGTGAGAGTGTCACAGCTGAGTAAATACTGAAGAGAAACAAGGAATACTTTAGAAAGAATTACTAAGAAAAAGCCATCGTCCAGCCAAGTTCTTTGATCTTTATTCCTTTTAATCCTTAGTACTTGTTAGAAGGGTAGGAAAATCCCCTTGGTAAAATTTAGAAATGTGATCACCAAGCAAAAATTCCCTTATAGCTAAGTTGCAGATGGAAATCCCGTTAAAAACAAAATTGCCAATGGCTTGCTGTTGACATACCAGGCCGGTCTACAAACACAGTTGTTTAAACACAACAGATTGCCATTACTTACAGGTTCATTAATCACAATTCAGCTTGCTATCCAGAGAGAAAAGGACTTGTGTTATTAAATTTCCACCCCATTACCTTGACTTTTATTTAGAGCCATTTATCAATGATTTTGTTCTTTATTAGAAGTCACAAGTTAACCAAGCTGGAAAGTCACCAAAGAAACACTCGATCATATCTTGGAAATACAAATGCTTAGTGCAATTTTGTTAATTCAAAGTTTCTTAAGCATCACAGTAATCTACCTAAGATAATTTTTAAGACTACTTTGAAACCCACCAGCTAAGGACATTTCAAGTAGTGCTTAAGGGAACCTCTTGAAGGAATGAGTTTTAGTAATTACTCTCCACTAGTGTGAAGAGTCTTACTCTCTTAGGTTTTCTGATGATCCCCCAATCCACCTCTGTCTAGAGAATTGTAATCCCTTGCCTTAATGAAAGACCACCAGTGTTACTTTATTGCATTCTCCAGGAATACTCTTTTCCTACAAAACCACTTCCCCGTCCTCCACAGAAAATGCTCAGGACGGGTTCTGAGATAGATATCTTTCAAGATCAATTGAGATCGCAGACAACATTCACAAGCCAAATGTTTCTTAACTACGGTCCACAGGAACTGAGATGGAATTAAAGAGTATTTGGTCCCAGAAGATAGGATTTCCTAGAACTTTGCATCCTCGTCAGGCTACAATACGCACAGGCTCTGGGAAAGCTAACTCCAGTCCAGTGTGGTAGACTGTCAGATCCAAATGAATGTTGTGGGTGGGACTGCCATAGGCCTCAGGTGACTCATGGTGGACTACAGGAGTGAGATGATCAGCCGTCCTCTCAGAGAGAAGACAGGGCGTGGAGTGGGAAGGAAAGGAGTAAAATAAAGCTATAAGAGAGACAGGGAGAATCATGTTTATTTGAGAGCAAAACAGAGTGAAATCTATACATCTGTTTTGTGCATTGTGTCTGTGACTACAGTTCCAACATGAGTGAAAGCAGTTTGAGTTAGGTCCATGTGACACTGTCTGTTTGAAAAGGTGACACACATTCAGGTCATCCATGCTTGCTTCTTTTTGGCTCTCTTGGGGGGTCACAGGAAATACAGTCATGGCTTACCATCTATGCTAAAATTGTTTCTCTGGGTTGACCCCCTCCCATAGTCTATCCAAACCAAATCAATGAGAAATTATTGCTGTTTGGAATGAGGGAGTTGTAACTAATTGACAAAGCTCATCCCGATCCCTCTCGGATTAAGAAATAAAGGAAGCTCAGAGGTTTTTCCATTAAAAAAATGTAGCTTTCCAGTACTTTGGTTCTGGATAATTAGGTTCACCTACCCCAGGTGGTGTTAGTAAATCATAAATTACATTATCTGCAGAGCATGTTATTGCTATCTCAGGTCGGCCACTGCCCTGATGTTCATTTTTTGTGTACCACAGCCACGACATCTGTGATAATTTAATGAATGTGCAAAAGCAACCTGAGGTAAAGAAAGTGAATTTGCATGAGGTGCTCAGTAAAAGCATGATTTCCAGAAGGAGAGACATCTGTTGCTTTTGTCTGGCCAGCATCCGTCCCCTTCTATTCGTAACAGAAGGCAGCAGCCTCGTTGTTCATTTGTGGCACTATCTCTTGCCATTCCTTGTAGGCTTGTGGGGTTGTCAGTCAATGTTCCTACTCCCTCTCCCCAAGCTAAACTCTAGAAGGAATTTGAATTTTGATAGGAATGGCAAACAGCAGACAGCAACAGGAAATGATCAGTACAACAGCAATGTCCTGGGAAAGACTGCATATCATTTGCTACTTCTTAACGTCCCTGATCGGTAGAGCACTGCACTGCAGTCTCTGAGGTCCCGAGTTCAATTCCCAGCACTGCAAAAATGGGAGAAGGACCTGGCAATCCACTCCCAAGGCAATCCCGAAACAGTCAGCCATTGAAAACCCTATGAGGGTCGCTATGAGTCGGGTACCGACTCGACGGCATCTAACAACAACAACAACAACAACGTCCGTGTACTGGGTCTTGATGAATTTGTCTTTCCAGGGATGTGAGTAGTGAAAACTTCAGTATTGTGAATCCACATTTTTACACCTGCTATTCTTCTCGTTCTTCTGATTATTTTTAAATTTAGCTAGAGCTAGCTGATCTTGAGGGTTTACCATCAAGGAGGATTAGTGTATCTTTCCCATCTCAATTTCCAATCATGGCACTAGGGATGGGAAATTTCAAACTGAGCATCGTTGGGAGAAAGCATGGGTGACACCACATCACCAACACCTTTCCAAGGCTGGTTTCAGGGTAGATAGTGTTAGGGAAAGCAGAGGTAAACAGAGAGGCCAGGGTGAGAAAACAGAAAGTGCAGTCTGGGCAACACTGTCCTCACACCATTCATAATAACGAACACTAAAACAGATCATAACGGGCACCATGGGGAACACATTTTGGTATATCAGGTTTCTCATGACAAACACATATTTCCAATTTCACTCATCAAGAAAAACCCCATTTGATTCCAAAAGTTGTGTGTCAGTTGTGTGTTCTGAAAACAAGCAGGAGACGTTGTTGCTGCTGCTGTTGTCACTACCTTCAGGACAAAGGGCATGTGACCCTCTTCAATAAAGTTCTTGTCGTTCCTCCATCAATTGACCATTTAAGTCATTCTTCAATGACAAATCTGGAAGGGCTCTGAACTACAGGCATGGATTCTGCCCTTGACATCAATGTAACATTTAAGATGTGAGATTTTAAAATAGGAACGTTTATAACCCATTATTTCTAAAAATTTCATATAGCAAAGTCTCGTGAAGTGTGTGTTCTCAATACCAAATGCAGCACAAACAAGGAATCTTGAGAAAAGTACACTGGGTTGAATAAGAGAAAAGCTCTCTTACCACAGCATATTCACATGAGGGAAAGAGGGGAATGGATGGATAAGAAGTACAGCGTTGGCAGAGAAATGAAGAGGAGACTTGGGAAAGTAGCCAAAGGATCAAACAAGAATTCCTCTTGTTTTTAAGCTAAAGAAGATCTGGACAGGTTTGGAGGCAGAAGAGAAAGAAGTACTGAAGCGATTATGGGACTGACACAGCTGGCTGCGTGGGGAGATGACCTGTGCAGTCACCAAGGTTCTTAGTTCAGTGCTGACACTGTCTTGAAATCCTTCATGTATTTTGGATTAGGGTCCTGCATTTGCACATTCTGTAGCAGGTCCTGAGGAATGATATATGTAAAAGAGCTTTGAAAAATGTAAAGCACTTTTTGGTAGCCTGGTTAATGGCCCCCATAAATGCCCATGTCCTAAGTTCTGGAACCTGTGAACGTTAGCCTATGAAACAAAAAAAGACTTTGCAGATATGATCAAGTTATTGACGTTGAGATAGGGAGATTACCTGGATTATCTAGGCGAGTCGAAGGTACTCAAAAGTCTTTATATGAGGGAAGCATTCGAGTTAGGGTCAGAAAGAAAAGGCTTGTGACAAAGGAAGCAGAGAGCAGAGATACGACTGTCATGTAAGATCATGAGCATAGGACCTCTAGAAGCTGGAAAAGGCAAGCTAACACACTGTTCCTTAGAATCTCGAAATGGAACGAAGCTCTGCAGAGCCATTTTGGACTTCT
The DNA here is from genome assembly GCA_007922755.1 of Pedetes capensis. Taxonomy (NCBI): domain Eukaryota; kingdom Metazoa; phylum Chordata; class Mammalia; order Rodentia; family Pedetidae; genus Pedetes; species Pedetes capensis. The sequence goes on from VMDO01000825.1 coordinate 168,786, forward strand.
GAACTCCAAAATGTAAGACTACAAATTCGTTTTCTTTTCAGCCACTAAATTTGGGTGATTTGTTATAGAGAAACTAATGAGAAATGAATACACACCACAGAAACATAAGGCGATGTATTGCTGGCTTTGTGGAAATCAAAGATATTGATAAAGCTAACAGCTGTTACCATTTGTTGGGCACTTCCTATGTGCTAGGCACTATACTAAACCTTTTATGTACATAATCTTACCAAATACTGTAACAATATTTGAGGTGGGAATGAAGGCCACAAAACTAAGTAGAACGTGTTAGATCTGGGATTCGAGCCCACTCTATGTGGCTCCAAGTTTTTCTGCACGTTTATCCCCAATCCCATATCCCCTACACACGTCTGGAGTTGTCCTCATGCTCTAAAGTGCCTTACATTTCAATGTGTCAGTGGGACGGAGCGATGACATCCACGTGCAGGCCGTGGAAAATGAGGGAGGTGCTCAAGACGCCTCGACTGGACGCACGTGACTTATGGGTCAGCCGTGGCAGATGACAGAGCGAGCCCTCCTTCACACCTGGCTCGTGTATTCCCGTCCCGGGAGTCCCGGCTGGTGGCCGCTGTGCGGGGATAGGGAGCGAGCGGGGCGGACCCCAGCCTCGTTTCCCGGAGCCCCCAGAGAGGGGCGCGGCCTCGGCCCTCCAGCCCCCCGCAACCCTTCCCGCTCCGCGGCGCGCTCCCCAGTGTTTTGGAGCCCTCGTGGTCCCGCCTCATTGGCCGCAGCAGAGCCCGGCCCCGGGGAGGAGGAGCGGCCGCCTCTGCTGTCCTTCGCCATTTGCTGGGCCGCCGAGACCACGACTCCCAGAAGGCCGCGCGCGGGGGGCGGGGCCAGAGGAGCCGGGACCACAGCTCCCAGAAGGCCGCGCGCCAGGGGGCGAGGCCCGGACGCAGGGGGCGGCGCCTCCGGGATGAAGCGGGGGCGCGCGGCGCTGCCGCCTCAGTCGCGGCTGCCGGGCGCGGGAGAGCGGGTTCTGCGTGTGGCCGGCGCGCGGACCTCGGCCCCGGAGGCGCTCGGCGGCCCGGCTCTGTCCCCTGGGGTCGTTGCCCGCGCCGCCCGCCGTTCCCAGGCCCCGAGGGGCCCGGCCGGCCGCGGCGGGGGAGGTCAGGATGAGCCCGGGGGTGCTGTGGGCCGGCGCCGGGCGGGGGGCGGCGGCCGCTGCGCAGCTGCTGGTCACTCTGAGCCTCCTGCCGCGCGTCCTCGACGCCCAGGTAAGCCCGGGGGGCCGGCCGGGCGCCCCGAGCGGGGACGGCGACACGCGGGGACATGGTCGTCGGAGGAGGAAGATGGTGTCGCCCCCTCAAGCCGCTCGCCGCCCCGGCCGTGCGGTGTGGGTGGCGGCGGGGCCGCGGCTGCCGGACGACGAGCCAGCGTCGGGAGGGACGAGGGTGGCCGGGAGCGGGGCCGCGAGCTCCGAGGGGGCCGGCGGCGCTCGGTTTTCACCACCTGCCCCGCGCCTGCCGGGTGGCATCGAGGCGGGGGCTCCGCTGCTCCCCGGCGGCTGGTGGGGAGGCGCCGGCCGCAGGGTCGGGCGAGAGTTCGGGGAGTCGTCGCGGAGCGGAGGCCGCGGTGCCCTCCATGGGCTGGGGGTCCGGGGTCAGCACCCCGCAGCTTGCGCCTTTGAGACGGCGCTTGCTTCCCTTGTACCGAGGAGAATTTGAACAGGCTGCCCGGGGCCGCCGCGCTCCGTCTGCACCTGCTGCACGGGGGCGGCCCTGCGAGGAGCCTAAAACGAAAAGCGTCTCAGGTGGCCCGGTAATGAGGGGGGATGCCCTTGGAGGCAATTAATGTTTGTTGCTAAGGAAAACGAACTGTACCCTCATAAACATGTTTTTCTGATTACATTCAGACACTTTTCCCATGGTTTTGTGCCTCCCAGCAGTAAATCTCGGAATGCTTGAATATTTATATCCATCGGGTAGTTTTTAAATCAAGTGATAAAAACAAAAGAACCAAACTTTTGGTATCAGGAGCAGGTTAAAAACAGAAAATCTGTAGCCCTACCTCCAGATGTACTGTTTAATGGGTCTGGCCCTGGCCCAGGCATCAGCATTTTAAACAAGCCTTACAAGTAATTGTTGTTGTTGTTAGGTGCCGTAGAGTCGGTATTGGACTCATAGCAACCCTTTGTACAACAGGGGAAACACTATGGTCAGTGCTTCTCTGCTGTTCATAGGGTTTTCAGTGGCAGACTGATTTTTGGGAGGGGGTTGCCAGGTCCTTCTCCCAAGCCTACAGCTTCTGGTGTTCCCAGGCGGTCTCCCATCCAGGTACTAACCAGGCCCGACCCTGCTTAGCTTCCGAGATCTGACGGGATTGGATGCCACAGGGCTACAGCTGCAGGCTACAAGTAATTATAATGCAACTATTCTGGATTGCTTCTTGGACACCCCTAGGAAAGCACTGAAATAGTGGAATTCTGGGCATATATCTACCAGACGGACAAAAAGTAAATTTCCCAGTTGTCTTTGGCAAGATTATTTTCTGCTTAGTAGTTGAGTGGTTTTGAGTGGAATTTACATTGAGGTATTTTTCTAAGATGAGATTTATATTTCCTCTTTTTACATAGCATCTGTTAATTGTATATTTTATCACCAATCTAGAAGCTTCGCTTTAGGTGTCTTCATCTACCAGTAATTATATATAATTAATGTTTTATAATTGCACCTATACTTCTAATTTCCATATATTCCACATGAGTATCTAGTTCAACAATTAAATATTTGCGCATATTCAAAGTAGCATTGTTGCCAGGTGGGCTCCATGGTACACACCTGTGATCCCAGCCGCTCAGAAGGATGAGGCAGGGCAGGAGAATCACAGGTTCAAGGACAGAGGCAGCCTGGGCAATTTAGCAAGACCCTGTCTCAGAATTTAAAAAAAAAGGGGGGGGGGAGTGCAGGGGGCAGCTCAGTGGTGGAGTGCGGGGTCCTGCAAAGTGGATATATATTTTTTTGTTTCTAGTGGCACTTTCTAATAGGTTTTTTCAATTATATTTTAGGTAGTACTTTAACCTGAACATGCTTGATTATACATTGGTTCATTTGTTGCATCTCTCAGAAGTGGGGCCCTTGTGGTAACTGAAGTTTCTGCGAGCTTAAGTGACTTTAGTGAGCGACATTAAACTGGAGCCCTAATGGAGGCCCCTTTGTGCTCTGTGTAGTACCTGGTATTTGCTTTCCTGTATAGAAAAGCAGCCCCACCTATCTGTCAGCATGTCGTGCTGTGGGGACTTGTGTGTTGCTGTGATGCTGAAAGCTATGCTACCAGTATTTCAGATACCAGCAGGGCCACCTATGGTGGACAGGTTTCAGCTGAGCTTCCAAACTAAGAGTAGGGAGAAGGACCCCGTGTCCCACTCCTGGAACAGCCATTGAAAACTCTGAGTAGCAGAGAAGCTTTGTCAAATATAGTGCCCAAGGCATTCAGAGATGATTGGGGAAGAGTTGCCTCCTCAAAGTAGAGTGGACCTTAATGATGGGAATGGAATAAAGCCCCTGGAACCTCCTTTTGCTGATGTGGCACGACTCAAAATGAGAAGAAACATAGTGGCTGTACCAGTGGGCTCAAACATAAAAAGATTATGGGCCTGGCACAGTGTCGGAGAGGGTTTTGTTCTATTGTACATAGAGTCACTGTGAGCCCAGCCCAACTTGACACCTAACAACAACATAGAAAAGCAGAGGGAGAGGAGGAAAATCAAAAAGTGGAACTAACTACTTTCACTTCTTGCACATGCCAAATTGGTAGAAAACAAAACAAGAAAAAGGAAGGCAAGAATTAGAATTTTTGGAAAACAACCTGTTTACAAGAAATCAAATCCATTTAAGGAGGCAAGTTATTTTCTTTCCTTGTAATGAAAGGAAAATGTTTTTGAGCACATAAAATGCTCGTGTATATATCTTGTGCCTCATCTTCTTGTAAATGAAATGCAAGTATACTTTGTACTGTGATCGTTCCCTGGGAACTAAAAGCATAGTATAAGTGATATAACAGTCTTTTTGTAAAAAGTAATTTTAGTCAGCTATATTTGAAACCCTTCTAAATGCCTTTCTGAGGTGGCATGAACTCAAGGCCTCTCACCAAATGACAGCCAGAACCTTGAGACTCTAGTGCTGTATTAGCCTGTTACCCTGAAGGTATCTCCCAAACCCTGAAGGCTCTGAGGGCTGTGTGGGGAGTAGTTGCCAAGAAATAACACCTGTGTCTGCCCACAGAGAAGAATCTGACAAAAGACTCCAAGGAGCCACATGCTTAGTGGAAGGGCAGATGATAAATGAATCCCAGTATTAGTAAGGGGAAAGTGAAACTTTCTAGAGAAGAGGAAAAAATCTTGGTTGAGTTGTGACTGTGATCCAGCCCTTATACAGGTCTGCTGCCCGCTTGTGCCCCTTGTGCTAGGAGAAACTTCAGGTAGAAATTTTCATTCATAGCAGCCCTAGGTTTGTATTCTTCAGCTTACCAGGAAATGTAACTATCCATCCCCTTGGCAGAAGTTTATTTTCCACTCAAGCCCTAGAGAGTTCTCATATACCGTGCCAAGAAGAATGAAGATCCAACAGTAGTGTGTGTGTGTGTGTGTGTTGTTGTTGTTGTTGTTGTTGTTAGGTGCCATCAAGTCAGTGTCCTCCTCATAGGGATCCTGTGTACAACAGGTGAAACACTATTGTCAGTGCATCTGTGCTATTCAAAGGGTTTTCAATGGCTGGTTGTTTTTTGGGAGGCAGTTGCCAGGTCCTTCTCCCAAGCCCACACCACCTGATGTTCCCAGGTGGTCTCCCATCCATGTACTAGCTTGGTCCGACCCTGCTTAGCTTCTGAGATCTGATGGGATCAGATGCAACAGTGGTAAGGCTGCAGAGGTGTGTGTGTGTGTGTGTGTGTGTGTGTGTGTGTGTGTGTGTGTCACTATGAATCAGCTTCACATGGTACTAGGCTTATGATGGTTTGATTTACGATTTTTCAACTTTACATTGGTGCAGAAGCTATATACCTAGTCAGTAGAGGCTGCTTCAGGTTTTGGATTTTGATCTTTTCTCTGGCTAGCCATGTACTCTCTTGATTCTGTGCAGTGGCAGGAAGTGGCAGCTCCAGGTCAGCTGTGCTGTCACTAAGGTAAACAGTTGGTATTCTACAATGTGCTGGGTTTCTAGTCTATGATGTGTGGTAGGTTACGTGTATCAGATTCATTTCCCTTGATAGTTTTTGATGAATTTATCAGGATATATTCTCATTCGAAGGTAGGGAGCATCTGTATGAGAAAAACACCAGAGACCTTTAATGACCTTAAGTTCAGAAATTATCAAGTAGGTGATTTGCTATTACTGTTTAATGTGTTTAAATTAAAAAAAAGATTAAAAGCATGAGAAAAGAACAAGAGATTTTAAAAGAAAGACCAAAAAGAATAAAAAATAATAAAATTGAAGTTTGAAAATTAAATTTAAAACTCAATGGATGGACTAAATAGCTAATTACACTCAGCTGAAGAAATTATTGAATTAGACATTTTCTCCTTAATCCTCCATCTCCTCTTCTGTCATCCTCACTCTCAGCTCATACCTCACTAACACAAAGCAGTCAGAAACCTTCCCAGAGTAACCCACTTCTGCCCATTTGCTGGTCTGTGCACCGGTTTATTTTGACTTCCTTTTGGTTGTATCAAAGGCCAGTCAATCCGTGTGTATTAGATCCCATTTCTTCTTTCCGCTTCCAGTACATGGTTCCAGGATCTTCCCTTTCTCTCCTGGGTCATCAGTTTTTCCTTCTTTGATGGGCTGTTACGATCATAAAACATCCTATGCATCCTACTCTTAGAATTCTCTCTTGAGAATTTAGGTTCTCTCTTAACCCACTCCTTCCTTCTGTTTCTGCCCCATTTTTTCAGTTCCCACTCTAGACAATCTGAAAAAGTTGACTTTATGGCATTCTTCTTCTGGTCCCCTGCTCTCTGTTTAGCCCATTCTAGTCAGACTTGTCCCTACCAGTTCTCTGAAACTGCTTTCTAGTCAAGGTCTCTAATGTCCTTGTTGCTAAGTCCAATAGCTTGTCAACCCCAGCTCCACCTGTTGGCAGCATTTTTTCACAGCTCATCACTTACCGTCCTTGAAATACTTTCTGCTTTTGGCATCCAGGATGCCACATTTTCCTGGTTTCTTTCCTGTCTGATGGGCCAGTCTTCCATGTGTCTTGTGCTGTTCCTCTTCTGCCCTTGACCACTAGTCAATTGCACCTCAGGCTTCTTCTTGTACTCTTTTCTTCCTTTGTCTTGGTCACTTTCTCTAGTCTTTCGGCTCTGAATACCATCGATACACCTGACTCTGAAATGTTACGTCTCCAGACTAGGATGCTCAGCTCTAGATCTGCACATCCAGCTTTTTTCTTTCTATTGTTTTTTTCACCATCTCTCCTTGGATGATTAATAACTATCTCAGACTTCAATATCAGGAAACAAATTCCTGATCTCTTCCCCCCTGAAATCTGCTTTTCCCAAGATCTTCTCTCCCTTACAACTTGTTCCTCAAACATAGCAGTATGTTCTTGTCCCATGGCCTTTGTACTAGCTGCTCCCTCTACCTGCCACAAGCTCTTATGTGTTCATAAGGTTCGCTGTTTCTCAATTTCGGCAAAAATGTTGCTTTTTCTGGCATGTCCTCTTATCTAAAATGTCCCTCTTACTGACCATACAGTATAAAAGAGCAAGCCTCCTTCTTTACCTTGTACTCCGTATTCCCTTCACCATTTGCTTAAAACTCTCCGATGGCTTTCTGTCTTGCTCAGTGTGACATATAGTATATAAATATATTTGGTCTTTGTTTCTGGTTCCTGGCACAGAGCTCTTCTAATAATGCTTGAAGTTTTCTAAGGGATAATAGTGCCTTTTGTTGTTCACAATGAGCCCCTTTCATCACACCTGAGTTTGTACTAGGGAGGTGACCTACGCTGAGGGCCCTGGGTACCTTCAGAGTGGGGCTGATCACCAGGAAGAGCAAGTGATTCAGCTCTTGAACAGCTACGTTCCATGAGCTTCTGGGTCTGTGAACACCTTGACTTACTGGCAAGGTGATACGTGGGGAGTGAGTGTGGAAGCCCTGGACAGCTCCCCCGCTTCATACATTGCCTTGTGCTTCTCCACCCCTTGGCTCCTGATTCTTTTAAAATACATTTGTCAAGGCAATTAAACTGCTTTTCTGAGTTCCATGAGCCATTCTAACAACTGACTGAACCTAAAAGAGGAGGTCCAGGCAAACCCCAGTTTATAGCCAGTCAGAAGAAAGAGCAGGCCAGGACTGAAATGGGGGCTGTCTTGTGGGACTTGTCCGTTAGCATGCAGATCTGCACTGACTCTGGGTGGATAGTATGAGAACTGAATTATAGTATTCCAAGTAGGTGTCTGAGAGTTGGAGAATGGGTTAATGTGCGAAAACACTCTAGACTCAGTACAAACTAAAGTCTTATAATGGTTTAATTCTCTCTTTTTTGGCCTTCGTTTATCAAAAACATGGGTCAAGCTTACTGCCTCGGGGCCTTTGCACTTAATATTCCTGATTGGAATGCTTTTTGTCCAGATGTCTGCACCCTTGTTTCTTTCCCTCCTTCAAGGTTGCTAAAGTTCCAGTGAGTCCTTTGCAGATACCCTATTTAAAATGATAGCATCCCTACTTCCACAATGCCTGTTTCCATTCTCTAGTTTTCTTCCACATCATTACCATCAGACTCTATAATCATTTCCCCCTCTTTTCCTATGAGAATGTAAGCTCCTTGAGGGCAGAGATTTTTGTCTGTTATTCCCTTCTAATTTTGTATTCCCAGATTGTAGAACAGCCCAAAGCTTATATTAGGCCTCAGTAAATACGTTGATTGAATAAATAAATGAAAGATAAATGCAAATAAATTATTCAGAAGGAAATCTAGACAAGATATGAAATATTAAAGAGAATTTGAGAGACATGTAGAATATAGTAAGAAGGTCTAATATGTCTAATTGGAGTTCCAGAAGAATAGAATTGTGAAGAAGCAGTATTGATTTCTGCAGATCAGTTTGAAAAAGAACCAGATAGAAAAGTGATCTAAAGGTATAGACATTTCACACAAATGCAAGAGTACATAAAACATGAACATAGTACTTCATCAGTGCAAAACACAAAACCCCACATACCTTTTCATACCCACTAGACTGGCAAAAACTAAAGCATAGTTTAATATCAAATATTGGGGAGCTCTTCGTTAACTCCCACCCATTGTTGGTGACATAGTAACTTGGGACAACTATTTTGGAAATCAGCCTGCTTTTCCCTGAATGAAGCTGAACATACACTGCTAAGCGTATCACATTGAGAAACTCTTGCACATGTATACCAGGATATATGTGCAAAAATGCATAGTATTGTTCCTTAGCCAAATCTGAAAACAACCTAAATATGGAGTATATTAGTTTCCTATTGCTGCCATAACAGATAGAAATTTAGTGACTTAAAACAATATAAGTTTTTTTATTTTATGGTTTGGCGGGGGGTCAAAGTCTGAAAATGGATTTTACAGGGTTAAAATCAAGGTGTCAGTGAGGTTGGATTCCTTCTGGAGACTCTAGGTGGGAATTGTTCCTTACCTTTTCCAAGCTGCTAGAAGTATCCGTAATCTTTGGCTTGTGACTTCCTCCTCCATCTTCAACACTAGCAATGCACCATCTTCTAACATGACTACAACATCCTGCCTCCTTCCTTGAACTTTGTAACTACCTTAGTCCCACCTGAAAATCCAGTTGAATCTTCCCATTTTATGATCCTTAATTCAATCATATCTTTAAAGCTGCTTTTGCCCTGTTAGATGATATCTTTATATGTATTAGGAATCAAGGCAGGTACATCTTTGGTGGAGGGAGGAGGTTATTCTGCGTACTCTATGGATCAATAATGGAATGACTTAGTTGAGTGGTCTAGTTATTTATTCAGCAGTACTGGGGCTTGAACCAGTGTTCCACCACTGGGCTGCACCCCCAGCCCCACACCTTTTTCTTTTCTTTTCTTTTCTTTCTTTCTTCCTTTTTTTTTTTTTTTTTTTGAGAGAGGATCTCGCTAAGTTGTGCATGCTGTCTCTAGCCTCGAACTCCCAGTTCTCTTGGCTTACCCCCTTGAGTTGCTAGGATTACAGGCATTGCGCCATAGCACCTGGTAAGTTGTGATATTTTCATATTATGCAGCACTTACAACAGAGAAAGTGAATGACTACGATAAAACTCATCATTATGGATAGATGCCAAATAAAATGTTAGCAAAAGCAACACATGGTAGAATTCACATGTTAGATTACATTAATATTAATCAAATCAGGCTATTAGTTAAAAAAACAAAGAGAAACTTCAAGTATATTGTTTAGGGATGCATTACAAAGAAAAGTAAAATTAATAACTAAAATAAGATTCATCTTCTCGGTAGATGTAATTGAGGATACTAGAAGTGTTTCATTCCTGCTTTTTAAAATTTTGGGGTGATATACAGGCTTTTGTCTTAGTATTCTTTAAAAGTTACAAATATATAAATGATAATGTTGTACACCTTAACTTGCCCTCTACTACAATGAAAATATTTTAAAGAAATAAAGTCAACAATTTAAGAAAAATTCATAAGAAAGTAGCTACTAAATAATTTTTAAAACCTGGAAAATATTTTGCTTTGTGTATTATTATTATTATTTTAACTATTGTTACTGGGGAGGCTAGAATTTGAAGTCTTAAGTAGTGAGAGGAATGGAATGAAGTTTTGGACTTAATGGCAGGATCCTAGGAAGTGATATGGTAAAGAATATGGAATTACAAAGCCAAAATACTTTATAGTGATCCCTTGCTCTTTATTTCAAGGCAGTATAGCTCTAATTATGTTGTAGGTGTTTGGAGACACATTAACATGCCTAGGGAGAAAGAACAAGAAAGAAACAGCTGGCTAGGACTTGTGCTTCTCCTGATCACTGCTTGCAGATAGTCTGTGGACCACATGAATAAAACCTTTCAGAGGCTAGCCCCATTTTAATTGAACATTTGAATTGAGATAGTTGTAAGAAATAATGCAGAGAAGTGCCATGTGTCCTTTGTCCAATTGTCTCAAAGATAACATGTTGTAAACATACAGTAGTAGTCTTATAACCAGGACACTGCCACTAACAGAATACCTGATTTAGATTCCCCAGTTCTACTTGCGTCATTTATGCATATATGTACTCTATACAGTTTTATCCCATGTAGCTTTGTGTGTCTAGCACCACAGTGAAGGTGAACAGTTTCTTCACCACAAAGATTCGTTCTGTTGCTTTTCTATGACCACACTACCTTATTCCCACTCTAGCTCCCATCCCTACCTTAGCCCTAAACCCTTCCAACCAATAATCTCTTCTTCGTTTCTAAAACTTTTCATATCAAAATGTTCTGTAATTGACTTTCTATTTTAACCTAGGAAAATTCCTGGAAGATTCATTCAAGTTGTACATATCATCAGGTCCCGTTATTAATTCAGGTGAAGAATATCTTCTTAGCGTTTTTGGACTCTGAATTTACTTTGTAGACATCAGTTTCTCTTCTTGGATTAATAGATTCTTTGGAGCCAGCCATAGTGGTGCACATGTGTAATCCCAGTGACTTGGGAGGCAGAGGCAAGAGGATCGGAAGCCCAAGGCCAGAGGTGGCCTATGTAACTTAGACCCTGTCTCAAGATATAAAAATAAATAAAAAATTAAAGAGGGTGGGAGTGCAGCCCAGTGGTAGAATGCTTGGAAAGTACATGCAAGGCCCCTGGGTTCAACCCCAAAGTACCCCCCCCAAAAAAACCTCTCTCTCTCTCTCACACACACACCCTCTCTCTCTCTCTCTTATACTTTGAGTAGTGGATAAAAGCAGATTTTAAAGGCTGATAGATTTGGGAATAATTTACATTTCTACTCTAGAAAAATTAAGCTTTCTAAACCTTCATTTCCTTACATATAAATTGAGGATAATATCTTACAGAATACTTTTGAAGAATAGATGAGGAAACATATTCAAGTTCTTAGCATTGAGCCTGTCACACAAGTATTCCACAAATGAAAGCCTGAAAGGTAGGGTGGTTACACCAGTGTTACTACAGTCTGTGACTTCCAGGTTAGTCTGTGAGGACATTGCTGGAGCATTTCAGTGGCTACTTAGGTTTTGTGTATGTTTAGGCAGGAGAGGGAGAATTCAGTATTTTCCATTTTGAGCACTAGAAGAATGCTTGCTTGTTGTTGTCAGGTGCCATCAAATGGTATCCCGCTCATGGTGCCCCCATAGGGTTTTCAGTGGCTGATTATTTGGGAGAAGAATGTTCAGTATTTTCAAACAGATATATCTAATCTTTCTTTTGTTTATTTCAATGACCATAGAAAAGTGACTCCTTTAATGTTACAACTCTTAATGAACAAATATTGGCTAACTTGAATAAATCTTATTATATAATACCAGTAGTACAAATTTGTTAAGATGCAGCCATCAGTAATTTTCATATTTTAAAATTTGCTTATGTATGTAAATTCTAGGTGGCTGGAGTTTTGGATGATTGCCTGTGTGATATTGACAGCATTGATAACTTCAACACCTACAAAATCTTCCCCAAAATAAAAAAGTTACAAGAACGAGACTATTTCCGTTATTACAAGGTAAGGTGGTAATTTTTTATTTTGTTGCTATCAAAGATTTTGATATAGCTATCTGCAGATGTGACCTTTGTGACCCTTTTGAAAATCCATTTTGATTACTCTTTACCCTACATATGTCTTTTGTCATTTGAAATGTATTAAGTATCATAATGGAAAACTTGTCAGTTTTATACTAACACTCTGAACCCCCTTGCAGTGTTTAGGGAGCTCCTTGGCTTTCAGAAACTTCTCCCTTTGCAAAAGCTGAAAATGCCAGGGACTGACTTTGTCAAGCTGCCACGGTCTGGACACACTCATCCAACCAGGCTTCTGGTTGTGCTGTGTTATCATTGTGCTCTGTGTTGTTAGCAGTGCAAAGCAGCAGAGCTGTGGACCTGTGCCAGGTAGCTCTCCGGAGAGCTGGCAAACCAGGCTAAGGCTACACGTAGAATGCCCCACATGATAATTCTGCAGAATCAGTTCTTAATCTATCAATAGTCTGCTCTAGACCTTTACAGAATGCTAATACTAATAATTTAAACGTAGGAGCAATCTTTAAATATAACAATAAACAATATTAAAAAGTTATTTAAAATTTTTAAACAATATTTTAAAGTTGTGCTTGGGCTTTGTCTTTTGTTCTCATGATTCAATTGGTTTATAATTTCTTTGACTTATATTTTTAGTTTATTTTAAAAATCAAACATTATTTTTATCCTGATTCTGGATAGATGATCTTAGATCTTTAGATATTTTTGAAGATGAAGAATCCAGCCTTTTGGCAGTTTTATGTAGTGGAGGAACATGGTAGAAAATCAAAGATTTGTATACCCATCTCTTTTTCCCATCAACATGAACAATATCCAAAAAAAGACAAATGTTTCACCTATATAAAAATCTGGTAGGAATACAGATTCTATTGATTTATTTCAAAGATTGATCTCTGCCTAAAAAAACTGTTGCCTTTTAAACTAAGCATTTTACATATAAATAAGATAGGTATTTCTTTCAATTCCCACCACTAAATTTATAACTATCTGTATTTGTAGCTGCTTTTTCATACCTCTTCTTACTGTGGTTGTTAGGTGCTCTTGAGTCAGGTCCAATTTATAGTGACCCTCTGTACAACCGAACAGAATATTTCCTGATGCTGTGCCAGGCACACAATCTTTTTTTATGTTTAAGCCATTGTTGCAGTCACTGTGTCAATCCATCTAGTTGATGGCCATCCTTTTTTTCATTGACCCACCTCTCTCTCAAACATGATGTCCTTCTCCAGAGACTGGTCCCTCCTGACCACATGTCCAAAATACATGAGACACAGTCTAGCTGTCCTTGCTTTCAGGGAGCACTCTGGTTGCACTTTTTCTAGGACAAATCTGTTGGTTCTCTTGGTAGTCCGTGGTCTATTTAACATTCATCTTCAGCACCACAATTCAAAAGGATCAATTCTTTTGCCTTCCTTATTCACTGTCCAGCTTTCACAAGCATATGATGCAACTGAAAATACTGTGGCATGAATCAGGCGCACCTTCATCTTCAGTATGACATCTTTACTTTTCAACACTTCAAAGAAGTCTTTTGCAACACCTTTTCCCAGTGCAATTTGTCTTTTGATATCTTGACTGCTGCTTCCATGCGTATTGATTGTAGAACCAAGTAAAGCAAAATCTTGGGCAACCTCAAGCTTTTCTCCACTTATTGGGAAGTTGTGTACTGACCCAGTCGTAAGGATTTTTTATTTTGCTGATGTTGAGATGCTGTCTGTATTGAAGGCTGTGTTCTTTTATCTTCTTCAGTAAATGTTTCAAATCCCCTTCACTTTCAGCAAGTACAGTTGAGTCATCTGCATAACACAGGTTGTTAATGAGTCTTCCTCCAAAAATGATGCCACCCACGTTCTTTTTCATAAAGTCCAGCTTCTCAGATTATTTGCTCAGCATAGAGATTGAATTATATGAAGTTGTTACTTTAATATTTCAAAAATGATCGAATATTCCATTTCCTGTGGTCAGTCTGATGGGTGGAAGAAATGTAGCCCCTGCAGACACTGGGTTTCACAGTCTGCCATAACCTTCACTCTTTCACACCCCTTTTGGGATTCCATCTTCTATTTCTGTATCCCTATAAGGACTGGTCAATAAAGCACTCAGGTGTTTGAATGAATGAATATCTTATTTAGTCTTCACACCAAACATTTTGTTAGTATTAACCATATTTTTCAAATGAAGAAATAATGGTTTAGGTATATGAGGTAGAGTACTTTTGTTGACTAACAAACAAAATAGAATTTTGATTAAGAAAAGATGGAGTAGTTTATCAAACCAAAAGGCAAGCTGAGGAAGCATACTTGATAAAAGGTAGGAGGAGGGCTGGGGCACCATGGTGCATGCCTGTGATCCCAACGACGCAGGACGCTGTGGCAAGAGGACAGTGAGTTTAAGGCCTGCACAACTTAGCGAGAACCTGTTTCAAAATGAAAATAAAAAGGGGGCTCAGGGTGCACCTCAGTGGTGGAGCACTTGCCCAGCATGCATGAGGCCCTGTGTTCAACTTCCCTAGTACTAGGGTCAGGACAGAACTAGAGCCAGTCTCTTTAAGGCACCACCACAATGTTGGATCAAATTAACTATTTCCCTATATTTTTACAACACTTTATAGAGGAGTTCTAGGTAGAGTTATATGATCTGTTGACCAAAAAAGGGAAGGGCAGCTTGGTTTACAGTCTCATTTGCTTGGTTTATAGTCTCATATCCACCCAGAGTCAGTGCAGATCTGCACGCTAAGGGACAAGTCCCACAAGACAGCCCCCATTTCAGTCCTGGCCTACTCTTTCTTCTGACTGGCTATAAACTGGGGTTTGCCTGGACCTCCTCTTTTAGGTTCAGTCATTTGTTAGAATGGAACTCAGAAAAGCAGTTAATTGCCTTGAATTGCATGAATATGAGGAGTCATTGCTTCTCAAAGGAAAATTAGTGGGCTATTATAGAAGAAGGAAAAATGAAAGTTGGAGAGGCAAAAATAATGATGTGACCCCTGGCTACCCAGCCCTAATTAACATACAGTCTTTTCTCAAATTAGGGTTGTTTATAAAAGATAACAACAAGCTTTTCTGATGGGTTGAGTGCAAAGCAAGAGGGTAGAAGTGATGATGCTTAAATTTCGAGCACATTATAAAAAAAATCATGACCAAGTGCATTTTATTCCAAGAATACAAGGCTGATTCTTTTAAATCTACAACAGAATTCATCATATACTTCTGATTTTTTAACTCAATAAAGTAAGAATGCTGGATGCTTACCATAATTTCAAAGTCCTTATATCAGCATAGCCAGCATCTTACTTATGGGTAAACACTAGACAAATTCTCAGGTTAGAAACTCCAGTACTGCTGAATGTATTATCCAGTGTAGTCAAATAAAAAACAATTAGATGCATAGAAATTCAAGAATAAATAAAAATTTTTTTATTTATAAGTGACAAAAGTATTGGGTGCCCCCCCAAAATGAATACACCTGGTGATGCCAAAAAATGCATGCGCATTTTAAGAGATGTTATGTTAAGTATTACTTTTCAAAGTTGAATTGAATTACATAGCAATGTGTAGTATGACGTTCACTTAGATGATGACATTAATTAAATGAATGGTAGCACCACCATGTGACAGGGAAGACTGTCAGAAAATGGTGGAAGCACAGTTGTTCGAGAAGTACATGACATTTTGAAATGGCAATTCAAATTTGAGAATGTTGCAACGGAGGCATGAGTAGCCAACAGAAGCTCCAATACACCTAACAATTGCACTCATTTGTGGTAAGTTTGAGACACGTGGTACTTGTGTGATGTGCACAAGGGAAGATCCAGGAGGCCTCACCCAGCAACAAATCCTGCTGCTTCTGCTGTGGTGACCACATTGAGCACCTCTTGAATTGCAGATGTCAAATTGACTTGTACTCATCTTTTGTTACTGGTGTATATTGAAGTATTACAATTTTAATAGTGTTTTCCTTTCTTAAAATGTGTATACATTTTTGGCACCCTCTGTATTCCTTGAAAAATCAAAAGAATAATAAAATAAACACATAAAATGCACTAAGGCTGTACATTTAATTAAAAATATTATCTTCATAAATGCAGACAATAGCCAGTTAGAAGATGGAATGGAAAGAAAACCTCATTTATATTAGCAATGAAAAAGATAAAATGTATAGGAATAAATGTATTATGTGCAAAACCTAAAAGCGGAAAGCTTCAAAACACTCCTAAAAAGCACAAAAGGAAGATTGTCCAAATATAAACATTTATAGCATGAAGATGTTAACTCTCCCAAAATTAATATGTAAATTTAATGTGACCCTAATTAAAAATACCAGTGGAATTTCTATTTTCATGGAGTGAGACAAGTTGTCACAGATTGGGTTTCTTGGGAAGCAGACTGAGACAGTGCTTGGTGTGCAAGAAATTAATTATGTATTACTCTTGGGACCAACAACTTAGAGAAGGAAAAGGAAGTGAGAGAATCAAGGTTGGGCAAATGGAAAACTCAAGCCTCACTAGAAACTTCAGCTGTAATGTGTCTTGGTCTGAGTTTCTTTGGATTCATCGTATTAGGCATCTGTTGAGCTTCTTGGATGTGGATTTCTATTTCCTTCACATTTTGGGGAATTTCCTGCCATTGTTTCTTTGAATGTTTTCCATTCCCCTCTCCTCTCCTCCTTTTGGTACTCCAATAATGTATGTGTCATCCATTCCAGTTGATGGTGTCACTAAGTCCCTTAAGGTTGTCCTCACTCTTTTTCATTTTACTCAGATTAGATGACCTGTCTTGAAGTTTGTTAATCCTTTCTTCTACTTACCTGTTGCTGAACCCCTCTATTGAGTTTTTGAGTTCAGTTATTGTATTTTTTAGCTCAATGATTTTTGTTTGGTACTTTTTTTGCCCCTGGTGCTAAGGGTTGAGCCCAGGGCCTCCCACATGGTTGACAAGTGCTCTGCCACCTAACTGCACTCTCAGCTCCTTTTTATCTTTAAGCAGGATCTGACTAAGTTGTGCACAGTGCCTCTGGTCTCAAATTCAGATTCCTCCTGCCTCAACCTCCCAGGTATGTACCGTGGTGCCTGGCTTGTTTGGTACTTTATTTTCTATGTCTTTCTTGAAGTTCTTAGTTTTCTCTTTTCTAGCCTTAGTGAACATCTTGTTGACTGTCTTTTTAAATTCCTTATCAGGTAAATCACATATCTCCATTTCATTAGAGTCAGCTTCTACAGATTTATCTTCATTTTGGAACATATGTCTCTGTTTCTTCATTTTCCTTGCTTCTGTTACTGGTTTCTGTGTATTAGGTAAAAGAATTCATCCCTGCAAGTCTTATTAGATTGGTTTTGGGGAGGAAATGCTCCTTCCCAGTGTGGCCAGAGATTCAAGGCACCTCTAAACTCTGCTTTTCCAGCCTGCTTTGTTTTCAAGAAATCAGTGTCAAGTTGTACTGTTGCCTTGAGAGAAGTGAGGTAGAAGCCAGGACATTGGGTTGCAGCTGCAGAGGTTGGGGTATTAGGTATGTGTCCTGGTTCTTTTTTCCTGAGAAACTGCACGCTGGAGTTTATCTCCTGCTTGCTCTGCCCTGTACCTAGGAAAGGTTCTGAGGCAGATGCCTGTACTTTGGTCGGATTGCTCACTTTGAACTTGGGGAAGGTAGCTTGCTGAATGTTTGCAGGTGTAAAAGCCCCCTTTTTCTTCTGTGTGGTCTGAGAGACTCAGGAGTGCAGAGACTGTCAGCTCTTGAAGCTTAGGTGACTTAGCAGCCAGTCCTTGGGTGAAGGCTGTAGAAGCTGGGATGCCTGATGCATACAGAAGCTCCTCCTAGGAGTGTAAGTGGATCTGGATGATTTGCTGGGCAAGCCAGGGAAGAAGGTTTGGGGAGTGGCAGCTCTCCTGCTGGAGCAAGAGAAGTCTCCCCTCCTTTCAACAGGAGGAGCCTCTGGTCCCCTCAGCCAGCTGGGAGCAAGGTGCAGCACGGCCCACTGTCCCTTTCAGGCATGAGAGGTCTCCCTCTAATGAGAGATGGCAGGTGAATGTCAGGAGCAAGCTGGGGAAGAGGTATGGCCAGGAGCAGGAAGGTGCTGTCCCTTTCTTCCTTGCTGGCAGGAGCCTTTCCCCAGAGAGATTGCAGGACTAGTTTATCCCTGGGGAAGATAGTGTGGTGTGGATCCCCCCAGGCTGGGCTGGAGGCAGTTCTTTGTTTTCTCTAGGCTCCTAGGTACTGACTTGGTAGGGGCTTCTGGAAGATCACACAGCCAGACTCTTTCCAGAGGGAAGTTGGAAGCCAGCCTGATCTTGGGCCCTCCAGCTGCTGGGAGTGCACCTGCGCTTCTAAACGCCCTGTGCTCTTCGGATGTTTGAGAGAAGCCCTCTGATGCCTTGCCCCTGCTGTTTCCTCAGCGTAGTGGTTTAGGCGCTGGGCCCTGTATGAGTGGTGGCCGCTCCTTGCCCTTGGGAGGAGGCTGGGAGTTGAGGTTGCTCTCCTGGCTGTAAGCCACGGTGTTCAGAGTGGGCTTACTGTGCTGGTGTGCCCCACGTTTCCTGCTCACTTCAGATGGTGATTTTCAGTTGTCTTGTGCACAGGAGTCTTGCAGCTGGGTCTTGGAGAGCACTGGTCTGGTGCAGGTGTTTACTCAGGGGGCCTGTACATGAAGGGATGGACAGTCGGAGTTCCTGTCATCCTGACATTGCCACGTCACTGAAATCATCCCTAACTTAGCATTTTATGAAAGTAGAACTGAGCAGTTTTTCAGAGGGTCATGTGTGGAGTAAGGAGAGGAGCCAAGGGTACTTCCAAGGTTTTGGTCTGAGGAACGAGGATGATGGAGTTGGCTGCTGAGAGGTGCTGAGAATTATGAGGGGGAACATGGTTTGGGATGTCTTAAATTTGAGGCATGTGGATGTCCCAGAGATCTGAAGGGAGGTGTCCGAGTGAGAACTTGATGTACCTAGACATGCCGTGCTGCTGTAAGCTTTTTTGTTTGTGGCCATCCTGACTCCCTCCCCAGAATGCCCCTTATCTAGAGCACTTCATCCTGACGTGTCACCCACTACAAAGCAGAGGTGATGACTCTGCTCTGCAGCGCCCATCTCTCCCTGCTCTTGCCTCTCCGCCCGCCGTGTGGTCTTGTCTCATCACATTCACTGAGGTGTCCATGACGTATCCTAGGCACCAGGGATAAACTAGTGAACAGGGCGAAATCCAATCATTGCAGCAGGGGACGAGGGGAGTAAATAAGCAAACACGTGGCGCTCAGGCAGCGATGAGGTCTGGAGGAGAACGTGCGGCGGTCTGTCAGAGTCACAGTGGCATTCTGAGGGCCACGTTGGAGGGTCTGGGCAGGGACGGCCATTCTGCTGAGGTGGGAGTTGGGAGAGACCTGCATGAGGCAGAGGAGCAGCCATCAGGCGGAAGAGTGCATGGAGAACGGACAGCCAGCCTCAAGGCTTTGGCACCCAGGGAGCCAGATGTGTGCCCAGCAGGAAGGTCTAGCCTGGGGGAGCTCTGTGGGCCTGCTGTGCAAAGCAGGTGAGAAGCCAGGTGAGGGCCTGGAGTGCTGGCTCCAGAAGGGCTTGTTCCACTGTGACAGGGAGTCCCAGGACAGTCATGAGCAGAGACTGATAGGATCCGCATTCATTTTTTGAGGCTAACTGGCTGTGGTGTGGACCAGGTGGTGACAGAAACAGAGAGGTGATTGCAGGATCTTGGCAAGAGATGAGCCATGACAGTGGAGGAGGCAAAAGCAGACAATGACCTGTGTACTGCGGGAGAGGAGGAGGAGGATACGGAAGAAAATGAGGCTTGTTGGCGTGGGCAGGCCGTCTGTATGTCCTGCCGACTCACCCGCTTGCCGCATGTGAGGACGTGTGACCGTGCCTGTGGGACCTGTGTCTGGCTTGCCTCTGCGCTCCCTCCCTGCTTCCCTGTCCTTTCCCGCTACACCTTCGCCACCCTGGTGGTTCTCAGTTCCCAGAACCATCTGGGCTCTGTGTTACCTTACCTAAATGCACACGTCCTCGAAATTTCCATCCTAAAATGCTGCCTCCTCAGCCTCTATCCAGCAGCCCCTCTATTCCAGAACTCTGGGTCTTCCTTTGTAGCACCTACCACAACTTGCAATTAAGTAAACATGCAAATATTTAATATCTGTTTCCTTCAGTAGATTTTAAGTTCCGAGAGTGTGTATGTGGTGGGGTTGGGAGGGACAGTTCTTCTGCATCTGTTTTTTCCTAGGGCCGCTCAGTGCCTGACACATGGCAGGTGCTCAGTAACACTGGTTAAGGGAGTGTGTGCCCGAGAGCACCTGAATGGTCAGGTACTGCTAGGAGGCTGGGAGACATCAAAGTAGTCTATCCTAGGATGCCGGCCAGTGACAGCAGTGCTTCAGGTGGGCAGAGAGCTTAAATGTTCTTCCTTTCTTCAAGTGTCAGAGGGCTAGTACCAGACATTTTTTAAAAAAATTAATATTCCTTTTGAGTGTCTGAAAAACTGCTGTCATTTAATATCTGAAGTAGACAGGTGCCACAGGGTAGGAGTCTTTTCCTTCTCACTCACCACCTTGTCGCTGGTGCCAAGCAGAGCAACACTTGGCAAATATCCTATAACTATAATACACATTTGCTAACATTAATTTATTCTTTCTGTCAAGGTTAATCTGAAGCGACCGTGTCCTTTCTGGGCAGAAGATGGCCACTGTTCAATAAAAGACTGTCATGTGGAACCCTGTCCAGAGGTATACTAAAAACTAAAAGTAAAATAGGGGAAAACTAATTTCCCTAGCTGAGTATAACTTCTGTGTTTAGGCTAATGTGAATGGATTTGGACTTGTCAACAAATTTATATGCTTTCAGATCTCTGTATTATAACCAGATTATTGAAGCCTTCATTGTGTACTTGTTGCCAAAATAGGTTCAGAGATACTTATATCCAGTGATATTGGTGATTAGGTGTGAAAGTGTGGTCTAATTCTAAAATGGAGGGAAAATCAGAGGCCTGTTCTAGGATTGGAGCTACAACTGACCTTTTTTATTCCCCTAGTGTTCAACCCAGGGCCTCATGCATGCTGGGCAAGTGTTCTACCACTAAACTGTATCTCCAGCCGTTTTTTAAATTTTTATTATTATTATTTTGAGATAAAGTCTTATTAAGTTGCACAGGCTGCCTCTGGCCTCAAACTCACAATCCTCCTGCCTCAGCCCACCTTGTTGCTAGGATTACAGGTGTCTGTCATGGTGCCTGGCTACAGTTGGCTTTTATTTCATGCTCTATTGAGTCTTCCTTTTATTTCATAGATTAGGAGAATGAAAGTAGTAGAGCCAAAACTTCATATTTGGAATGGAAGTTTCAGAGGATAAAGTAGGGAAACTTTAGGTTTGGGAGTAGGTTTTCATTTAGTCTTGTCGTACTTTTTAAAAAAGAAAAAAAATATATATGTGTAACTTTCAAGGGAATGCTTTATTTATGTATTATTTTGTTAAGCCTTGCAGTGTGGGAGAGTGACATGCTCTCCTGACACATGCTAGGCAGTGCTCTACCACTGAACTTCCCTGCAAGTCCCTAGACTGATTTTTGTCATGTAGTGTAATTAGTGACGTTCTTCTCCTTAATAATTAGTTGTAAGTTGTATGATTTCACTTTTTGCTTTTCTTACCTAATCAGTCCAGTTTTTGTTCCTTGAAAATAGTTTTTTAAATGCGAAGGAGGATCTGGACCAATGTCCATCCTAAAAGGAAGATTCTTAATAAATTATTATTTTCATTTTCCTTCAAGAATAAAGCATACATTTAAGAAACATTTTTAGTTTCAAATAAATTCAGACTTATTGAAAAGTTATAAGAATAGTGCAGAGAATTCCCATAGAATTTTTATCCATATTTCCTAAATGTTAATGTTTTATCACGTTTGCTTTATTCTGTTTATTCTGAAACATTTAAGTGTGTGGCTCAAACCCAGGATCTTATACACACTAGGCAAGTGCTCTGCCACAGATCCCCAGCCCTGTTTTGCCCATTTTTAATCAAGTTGTTTTCTTCCTGCTGAGTTAGTTTATTTGACTTTGATACAGAGTATGAATTTGTAAATTCAGTGTTTATGATTAAGTTTACTGTCTACAGTGGATTATCCTTTGTGTTAAATTTCTGATAAGGATAAACATAAGTGTTTAAGAACCCACAACATAGGAAGTCAGACACGTGCACTTACATAATCCTGTGGATTTCCTTTCATTCCCTTTTATCTCCAGAGATAAAAACTATGCCTTTAAGTAATAGGAGAGTTTTTGTTTTTGTCTCTCTTTTGGGAGAAATTCATTAGGCATTTAATATTATACCCAAGCTTGTGATACAACTTGCTTTCCATAATTCGCAATCTAATCATGAGCATCACTTTGCAATTTATAGATTGCTTTGTATTATTTGTGTTAGTGGCAATTACCAGGCCTATTCTATGTTTGATTTTAGCTCTACATTGCTTATTGTCATTTTATTTATTTATTTATTTATTTTTTATGTTTTATTTTTTTTTTGACAGTACAGGGGAATTGAACTAAGGGCATTGTGCATGCTAAGAAAGTGCTATATAGCACAAGTCTGCTCCCCAGTCCCTTTTTAATGTTTTTCTATTTTGAGACACGGTCACACTAAGTTCCATAGGCTGCCTCTGACCTTGAGCTTGTGATCCTCCTGCCTCAGCCTCCTGAATAGCTAGGATTATAGATTGGTGCCATGACACCCAGCTTGTCATTTTTTGAGATCTTCATGTGGTATTCATGACAGTGGTCAGTGGCACCTGGATATTTCTACCTGGCCTGTATCAAAGGTTTGCTTAAGTCATTGTGTACTTCATCAGATCTTCTCAAAAGCTGCTAATGAGTTTGATTTTTGGCATGCTCTGTACTGTACTGGCTAGAGAACATGCAGCATTCACAGGAGACTTTAGGTTTACATTCCAGACTGTACAATAAGGGTCTTATAATCATTACTGTCTAGATTTGATTTGAGTTTTATAATTTTCTCTCTTGTACACTATTAGATGTGTTTGTAAAAGAACACAAAATGATAAATTATTGGCAGCAAGTGACATTTTTATTGTGTATTTATTGGGGAAAAGTATCTCTTAGAATCATCTTATATTCTTTAGCCTGAAGGGAAAATATTTTGAATATTGTATTAAAATTTATCTGTAAAATATGAATGATTTTTATAGGTAATTTGCTGTTTGATAGCCCATAGATTCAGATATTGGAAATCAGTCCCCCGGGTTGATCAGAGAGTCAGGCTGCAATTGTCCCCTTTTAGGCAATGATTTTTGTTTATAGATTTGGGTAAACAATTCATAATTCATAGATTCATTGATTAAAGACTAATAACTGGCTTTGTGGAAAAGAATGTTGGACCTAATAGTTCTGTCATTGGTAAACCCTGGGTACTTACATGGTTAGTAACCTGGCCTACAGGCCAGAAGTCTGCCTCCTAATAATCCAAAATTCCCTAAACTTGAAATGTTATTTTAGAGCAAAAATGAAAATCAAGCATAATATATTTCAAATAATTTTGAACTTTTAAAAGCTTCATTTTCTACAACAAAAGTTTATGAAAAACTGTCCATTTTTTTACCCTAAAGCAATATGCACTATAAATACTGCACTGATTTTGATTCTGTGGATTCTGTTCCATTTTGTAGTTTTTGATTTACAAGTCTATAAATTGAGATGAGTCTTTGCTTTTACCTCAAGTAGCAGTGTGAAAACAGAATTTGAATGAATGGATATTTGCCCCCATGGAATAAAATATTCTGTGGCTCACCTTTCAAATTTTTGTTGTTCTTTTAAGAGTAAAATTCCAGTTGGAATTAAAGCCGGGCATTCTAACAAGGTGAGTGACTTTTCTTCCTTGAATATTTCTGCCTATGTAGCAAAACTTAATCATTTATAGTCCCTGACGGTCTGCACTGGAGACCCATAGTATAGTCAGTTGGGAATGGAGTCATTTAGCCTCAGACCTCCACGCCCTGGTACTTGAAGCAAGCAGAGAGGCCATGCATTACTAGTGCTTTTTGAAATGACTTCTGCTTGTGGAGCCCTAGAACACCGCCACACTGGAAGTGCCATCTCAAGTCACCTGCTCAACAGGTGTGCTCTCACATAGGTATTTTCAGTTTTCTGTTTCACCTTGTCTGCCTGTTAGGGTCAGGATTACATTGTGTAGAGAAAATAATTATCACGATGTTTTGAGCAGACTACTTTGAACTGGTGTTAAACTAGTCCTTTGTTAAAGATTATCCTTTTCATCTGAGCATGCCATAATTTATTTTGCCATTCATATGTTCTTAGGTAGGTTTACATCTAGTTCTTCACTGTTGCACATACATAGTAAAAATCATCATACCCTCTTCATGCTTTCCTTTTGTTTGTGTTTTGTTTTGTAATTTTTTGAGACAGGGCCTCCCTAGGTAGCCCAGTCCGGCCTTGATACTATGGCTGTCCTGCTCAGCCTCCCCAGTGCTGGGGTTACAGGCATGTGTCCCCATTCCTGGCTTGTGCCTTCCCCTTTGCATCCACTCCATGTTCTTCCAGTGCGGAGAAAGTGCTCACTTTCTCTGATTTTTGTTTGCAATCTATAATGAATAAAACCATACAAAGGCAGTTGAAAACCCCGAATGCCCTCCTAATCCCATTCTGCTTCCTTCATCCCTAGAGCCAGCCGTTTTCCTGAAGTGCCCTTTCTTGGTTTTGCTCTTACTGCATGTGTATTTGTATACAAGTAATATAAATTTTAATTGCACAAGTATATACAATAATATATCAATAACTTTGGGTAAATTTTTAACTTTAAAAATAGTATATTCAGGCTAAAAATATTTTTCAGTTTGTATTTTTACTCAGTTTTGATGCTTTTGGACTTTTTTCTGTTGATACATGTGGATCTGTTCATTCATCCTAAGAACTTTATAGTAGTCAGTTGTATGACTGTAACACAGTCTCACCATTCCTCTGGCCATTAATATTTTTATTGTTTCCAGCTTTTCACTGTTACTGACAGTGATGCACTGGCTTTTTTTTTTTTTTTTCCCTCCTCTCCTTTGACAGTACTTAGAGTTTGATTCCAGGGCTTCACATATACTACTAGGCAAGTGCTGTACCACTGAGCTGCACCCCCAGTTCCTCTTTTATTTATTTTTTTTTATTTTGAGACAGCATCTCAATAAGTTATACAGGCTGCCTCTGGCCTTGTACTTGCCGTCCTTCTGCCTCAGTCTCCCAAGTTGCTGGGAGCATAGGCATGTGCAGCACAGCACCCAGCATGCACTGGCATTTTTATCTTTTTATCTCATTATGTGCATATATAAGTTTTTCTGGGTCTGTATTTTGAAGTAGGATTGCTACACTATAGGGTCTGCCTGTCTGAACATTTCAAGATAGCACCAAATAGCTAAGGTGCTTATAACTTTTTCTTTAATCATTGCTTTGGGATATGGTCTCAGTAACAGGACTGCTGGTGCAAGGATTTGTTTTCATAAGTCTAGATCTATATCTGTCTAATTTCTTTTCCAAGCAACTTTTCTTAGTTTATGCCATTGTAAGCACTCTAGTGCTCATTTGTTACAATTTTAATGTCTTTGCTTATTTAGTAGGTAGAAATTTGTGCCTCGTTTTTATTACTTACATGTTAGGGATTTTCATAATAGGATGTATCTGTATTTATGGTATGTCATCATCCACAGACTGTTCTGCCAGTGGAAGCTTAAAAAAGACAATAATTATCACTAAACTTATTATGAACTTCTTTGCAGTACTTGAAAGTGGCAAACAATACCAAAGAATTAGAAGATTGTGAGCAAGCTAACAAACTGGGAGCAATTAACAGCACATTAAGGCAAGTTTTATTCTAGTAGTATTAAGAAGATATGTTCTTATTTAGTTTATGTCAGTAATCTTTCTTGTGATTTTGATCAATGTTTTAATCATGAAACTTTCAGCTAATTTTTAAAAGGAAGAATAAGTTGCATTTTATTTTAAATTACATAATGGTTTTCTCTCTTGGCTGTTTTGTCCTTAAATTTCTAGAATGTATCAGTAGTAAATCTCTTAAAAAGTAGAAATTTAGAAGACTGATCAGGTAGCAGGGCTTATGGGTCCATTCTTACTATGGGAAAGGGAACTTGAGCCTCTCAGATCTTTATATAAATAGTAGTGCAAGCCATATGTTAGGTTTTGAGTGATGAAAGCTGCTATTACTTGGGTGTGGTGGTACATGCCTGTAATCCCAGACACTCAGGAGGCAGCAGAAAGAGGATCACAAGTTTGAGGCCAGGGGCAGCCTGCCTAACTTAGTGAGACTCTGACTCAAAATAAAAAATAATTAAAAAAAAAAAATTGGCTGGGAGTGCTGCCCAGTGGTAGAGCACTTGCAGAAGTATGTGCAAGGGCCAGGATTCAGCCCCCAAGTACTGCCAAAAAAAAAAGAAAATTTTTTTAAGTTGCCTAGATTTTTTTTTCCTACTGACTTTTCCTTATTTGCTCTAAGCTGAAACTTGCTTTTAAAGGCCAACGTACATAATTTATAAATAATCTGAGATTATTGTTGTTAAGTGCAATAGGGTTTTCAATAGCTGATTGTTTCGGGAGTGGACTGCTACATCCTTCTCCTATTTTTGCCATGCTGGGGCTCAAACCTGGTCCTTAGGAACCATAGAGCAGCACTCTGCCAACTAAGCTAAACCCAGCCCCAGTCTGAAATTATGCAGTATAAAATGACTGAATGTAATTGGTAGTTGGGAATGGAATATTGCAGAAATTTTTTTAACTTCCATTTTGTTTAGATTTATATTTATGTACCATGATAGCTACTGATGGTAGTAGTCTTATTTATTCTTTAATATTAAAGAGAAATCTTACTATAGAAAAGTAAAAGGGATAATATTATAAACACCCATATACATCCATTCCAAATGAATACATGTCAACATTTTCTACCATGGGGTTTTTGTTTTTTAGGGTGTAGGGGACTGAGCCCAAGGCCTTGCCCATCCTAGGCAGGCACTCTATCACTGACCCCCACCCCAGCTCTTTTCCATGTTTTTTTTTTTAAGAAACAAGAAACAACATACATGGATTTAAAATCCCTTATGAAGCTGGGCATGGTGGTGCATGCTTATAATCGCAGCACTCAGGAGGCTGAGGCAGGAGGATTGCCAGTTTGAGGTTAGCCTGGGCTACATAGCAGGACCCTGTCTCAAAAACCAGAAGTAAGAATAAGTAAATTAATTAATTAAAAAATAAAATTCCTTATGCTCTATTCCTTAATCCTGTTTTCTTCTCTGACCTTAGAGATAGCTCCTATTGTGAATTTGGTGTACATCCAGTCCATGCTTTTGTTTTTGTCATGTATATTTATTTACAGATAATACACAGTTTTATGTGTATATTTTTATTTTTCCTTATATAAATGTATAATATGTCATAGTATTTACAACTTTTTTCATCACTGTAAGTAAATTTGCTTTCTGGGTCTACTTACATTGAAACAGATTTGTCTCATTCTAACTGTGGATTTTTTTTCCTCCAGTACCAAGGAGTTGAGCCCAGAGCCTCATGCATGCTTTTTGCAAGCATTCAACCACTGAGCCATATCTCTAGCCCGTTTTTCAACTTTATTTTAAGACAGGGTCTTGCCAAGTTACATGGATTGCTGCTGGCCTCAAACTTGTGATCCTTCTATCTCTGCATCCCAAATTTCTGGGATAAAAGGCGTGAGCCATCACACCCAGCCTATGGGTGGTTTTCAGCATATAAGTGAATGTACTTATGTATTCTCCTACTGATGGACAATAAGGCTGTTTCCAAATTTTTACAAATAAGACCACCTTGAGCATTCCTGGATGCATTTTGTTGTACACTGGAAGTAAAATTGCTTAATTTGGGGATTATCCGTTTGAAACTGTCCTTGACCTTGCATAATGGCGGTCCAGTGTACTTGTGTACTGCCTCTGGGGCTGAGAGCTTGTTTTGTCCTCCAGATTCTCGCTAAAAGCTGGTGGTAATTGATGAGCATGACACGGTATCCCATTTTTGTTTATGCTTTGTGATTGGTGGTGAGTTTGGGCATTTTCATCTGTTTATTGGGCATTAACATTCAACAGAGAGACAAGCACTATTCTAGTGTATTAGGAATACCATTGTTAGGTACCATCCAACTGGCATCCGACTCATAGCGACCCCATGTACAATAGGTGAAACAGTATTTTCGGTGCTTCTCTGCTGTTCATAGGGTTTTCACTGGTGGATTGTTTTTTGGGGAGTGGGTTGCCAGGTCATCTCCCAAGCCTACAGCACCTGGTGTTCCCAGGAGGTCTCCCATCCAAGTACTAACCAGGCCCGACCCTGCTTAGCTTTTGATATCTGGATTGGACGCCACAGTGCTACGGCTGCAGGCAGGAATGTAGTAGTGAAGGTGATTAGGCAAATTTCTGCCCTCATGTAGCTTAATTCCTGACTGGGAGAGACAACACAGTGATCAGGTCCAGTATGTGAGAGGTAAGTAGAAGGACTGTGAATGCCAGGGAGAATAATAAGACAGGGAAGAGTAGAGGTCTCTGAGCAGCGCTGGTGGCATTGTTTTAAATTGGGTGGTTGAGGCAGACATGGGTGATAATAGGACATTGGAGCACAACACTGAAGAATGCAAAGGCCCATGTCGTCATATGGCTGCCTGGGGACATGCGTCCTAGGCACTACATGAAGTATTAATGGAGAGGCCCAGGGACAGGATCATGCCTAGACTGCATTAGGAACCACAAGGTCAGTGTGGCTGGCATCGAGGGCAAAGTGGTAGAAGATAGGGTCAAAGATGGGAGGCAGAAGGCGGGTGGGTAGAGATACTGAAGAACCTTGTCAGCACTTATGAGTATTGCTTTTACCCCAAGTGGAATGAAAAGTCATGGGAGGATCTCGCATACAGAAGCGAGGGTGTGTTGGAGGCATCCAGCATGATGTTGGGGAAGCCTGGTTAGTAGGTTCTTGGGGTGATCCAGGTGACATATCGTGGTGATGTGGACAGGATTGATGGCAGTGGAAGTGCAGAGAAGCGGTCAGACATCAGATGTATTTGAAGGTAGAGATGACAGAATTGGCTGAAGGAGTGGATGCAGGGTATGAAAAAGACAGGAGCTTCGTGATGACTGCAGGATTTGCACCTATAAAAGTGGACCTGCCATTTACGGAGCTGGGGGCCCTGTGGGAGGGGCAGACTGGAGAGAAATCATGGTTCAGCTTTACACTTGCCACATTTGAGCTGCCTCTGAGACATCTGGTTGGTGATGATGAGTAGGCAGTTGGACATACAAGTGTGAGTTAGGGGAGGGGTCTGGGAGTCAGTCAGTGGGTGTGTGGTGAAAATGACATCTTCAAAAAGAGAGTTAAGAAGTTATCTAGGGACCAGGCTGCACCCTCCAAGGCTTTGAGGAGACTTGTCTTTTAATATTCTTTGTCATTGTTTCTCCATTAGAGGTTGGTTGGTTTTTGTTTTGTTTTGTTTTGTTTTTTCCCGGTACTCAGAGTTGAACTCAGGGCCTTGTGCTTGCATGCTTTGCAAGTGCTGGACCACTGATCTGCACCCCCAGCCCATTTTTTTATTTTTTGAGATAGGGTCTCGCTAAGTTACGCAGACTGCCTTTGGTCTCAAACTTGTGGTCCTCCTGCCTCCGCCTCCCTAGCTGCTGGGATTACAGGCATGTGCCATCCTGCCTGGCTGGTTTTTTTTTTTTTTTTTTTTTTTTTAAAGATAGTCTTGCTGTATAGGCTAGGCTGGCCTTGAACTTGTGATCCTCCTGCCACAGCCTCCTGAGTGTTGAGGTTGCAAGTATGCACCACCGTACTTGGCCTGGGGATTGGATTTTTTAATCATTTCTGTTATGTAGGCATTATTTATGTAATCTATGTAATCTTTGCTATCTTTTCACTTTGCCTTTTTTTGTGTGTGCTAAACAGCAGTTACTAAATTTTTTAACTTTTTAAATTTAAGTATAATACACATACAACAAAGTATGTAACTCTTAAGTATAAAGTTTAATTTTATTTTTACAAAATAAACCTACCTCTGTAGCCATCACCCAGAACGGTATATTTACTACCCAGATTACCAGGCATGCTTTCCTAACCATTATCTTCCACAGTTAACCATGATTTTGGGTTATATTGTTAGAGATTCATTTGGCCTGTTTGTATAAGTGGAATAATATTCCTTTTGTATCTACTTTCTTTTATTTAGTGTATGTGAGATTCATTCATGCTTTTGAGCACAGAAGTACTTAATTCTTTTTTTTATTGATATATAGTAGTCAATGGTAATATTTACATGCCCACTATTGATAGCCAGATATTATCTACTTTGGGACCATTTCAAAAATTTTTTAGTGGTACATGTATAGGATATTCCTAGGAGTGGAATTAAGTACTGCCAAATGGTTTTCCAGAATTGATATGGTAGCTGGATGTGGTTGGTGGTTTATGCTCACTTATATTCCCAGCACTTGGGAGGCTGAGACAGGAAGATCATGAGTAGAAGACACCCTAACCTACTTAGACCTTGTCTCAAAAAAAAAAATAATAATAATATTGTAGCAAATTCCTTTGCTACTAGCAATGTATGAGAGTTCCCAGTTTTACAGCTTCTCTGACAATTGGTATTGTAATTTTTAAGCAGCTTTACTTTGAGGTAACATTGTGCAATGCACTGCAGGTATTTGAAGTGTACAATTGGATGGCTTGACGTATGTATACACACGGGACATCATCACAGTGAAGTCATATCTATCCCCCTCTCTCTCCACCCTTTGGTTTTTCATGCTCCTTTATAATCTCTCCATCCAGTCATCTCCTACCCTCTGTTTCCCAGTTTGAAGAATACTTCTTTAATTAGCAGTATCTTCATGATGCATTGGGTTAAGCCCAAGGGATTCTGACATAAATAACTTTGCATCCATCTCCACACTGACTTTTTGAAAAGCTAGGCTGTGTGACCTCAAGGTGTCTTCCATCTCATTTATAGCCAAACTGAGTCAGCCTTATTAGAGCCTTATTAGCGTTAGATGATCGTTTAGGATCATTTCTAGTACAGTGGTTTTATGCAAGCATTAGATGAAATGATCAGCAAAGCCCTATCAAATAATAATGCTCAAAGAAGAACGTACCTGTGTGTCAGTCATATTGTTATCAAGAAAATAGGAATCTAAATCACCAGTGACCTACTCTTCATTATTTCCAACATAAGATTTAACTTATTAAACACAAGTATATTTATGTCGGCCTGCAGCCATTGCCCTGTGGCATCCAATCCCGTCAGATCTCGGAAGCTAAGCAGGGTCGGGCCTGGTTAGTACTTGGATGGGAGACCGCCTGGGAACACCAGAAGCTGTAGGCTTGGGAGAAGGACCTGGCAACCCCCTCCCAAAAATCAATCTGCCATTGAAAACCCTATGCACAGCAGAGAAGCACTGACAATAGTGTTTCCCCTGTTGTACAGAGGGTCGACTGTACAGAGGATACCGACTCAACAGCACCTAACAACAGCACCTAACAACAACATTTATGTCACTTCAGCTGTAACTAGAGCTTAGACATTTTTGTTATGGTGTCATTTTAACTGAATCAACTATGATACAAAATTTTTTTTTTTACTAACTTTTACTAAGTTAATTATATATTCCCCTAGGGAAAAAAATCCCACAACAAATTGAATTGGAAAAAATTATTAATGTAGGTTAGCCATCCTTGTACACTTAGTATTGATTCTGTTTAGCAGTTTCTCAAATACAAAATAAATTCTTGGCTGTGACAGTACTACATTTAGGGATTACCTGATGTATATTTTATACACATTTTTAAACCATTTTTTCTTTCCTTTTGGGTAGTGAATAAAGAGAAGTAGCAACCTGATGCTTCTCTGATAGGCATTACCATCGTGTAGTCAAGACAGAGAAGACCTGAACAGAAAGTGAATGTAGGTCAGAATGTATTTGAGTGAACACAGTTGCTCCCTCTCACCTCTTCAAGTTAGAAATCTTTACCGTAGGTTTTGCTAAATGTGAGGTAGAATGTAAAATGGACAACATGCTATGATGAAAGTGACTTTGGTGTAACAAGCAAATCCCATGTTGGATTATGAGATGGCATAAATGTAGTTCTTACTGGGTGTGGTGGCACACGCCCGTAATCTCAGGAGGCTGATGCAGGAGGAACAAGAGTTCGATGCCAGCCTGGGCTGCGTAGCAAGACCCTGTCTCAAAAAGCCATGGGCTGGGGGATGTGGCTCGGCGGTAGCGTGTTTGCATAGCATGTGCAAAGGCCCTGACTTGAATCCCCAGCACTGTAAGAAGAACAGAAAGGAATGCAGTAATTGGTATTTGGGGTCCTATAATAGAGGACTAATTTAAATTTGAGCAATTCTGAAAATAAGTTGAACTTCTACTTTATGAAAAATATAAACAGTGTTACTATTTCTAAGTCAGTTGAAAAGGATAGGTTGATTTTTGTGTTTAAATGTTATGCATATTTTTAAATTTTTTAATCAAAATAATTACTGAACTAGGGATAATCTGTTTTTCATGTAATTTATTTTTATCATTCCTTCATGTAACCACTAATCCTGGAATTTGTGACATCATGTAATGCAGAAATGACCTCAGAGTACCTATTTTAATTACACTAGAATACAGTGTTAACATTTTCAACTCCAAATTGAATTAATTTTCTTTTTTATTCCTCCTTCCCATAGTAATCAAAGCAAAGAAGCTTTCATTGACTGGGCAAGACATGATGATTCACAGGATCACTTCTGTGAACTTGATGGTAATAAAATAAACTATTATAATTACATCATTTTAACTTTAAACCCTTTTAAAGACATTTAAATCAATAAAAATACAACTGGATTTTGCTATATAGGGCTTATAATGGCATTTATTGAGAGGATATATGTTCATGGTCCTGTGTTAAGTCCCTTAAATACATTGTTTCTAATTTTTACAGCTACCTTAGATATACGTGTCATATGTGGGAAAACTGAGTCTCACAAAGGCTAAATAACTTGGCCAAGATCACATAAGAGCAAGAGACTGAGGCAAGATTCAGTCCTAGATCTGACTGAGCCTACATCCTGTATTCTTTCCATTACGACATGCCATCTTCTGTGGGCCTTCAGCTGAGGCCTCTTGGTTATAGGTGTGCAAACATATTATAAAAATGCTTACCCCAGAATTTTCTGGAGTCTCAACAAACTCATAAAGATGCCATCCAGTACTGGGGAGGACTCTAATTTGGCCTCTCTCCTCCTCTCTCTAGGCAAAGACAGGACAGTGGCCAGCGAAGTAACTCACTTCTCTCAACAGAGGAATATTGTAGTGACTCAGATTTTGCTTATCTTTAGAATAATATTTTCAAAGAACTGAACTGTGTAAGCTGAAATTACTCATTTGGCCTCTCTGCACCTTTTTCCTTGGTCTTGTTCAATTTTAGGTGGTGAGAAGGAATTTGCAGTTCAGGCATGCATAGTTGGAAATGGACAACAGGAGTTTCTGTAAACCCTTCAAGTATCTAAAGTGATTTTATTGCTCCCTAAAGGTTTAGAAAGGATTCACAGGTAGAGTTGTGCTATTCCGCATTCAGTTATGGTGGGCTTCTACCATAGGATGGTAAATCAAGAATGCTGGGAGGTGGACTGCTGTTGTCATGGTTGATAACATTTTAGCAAAGACAGTTTTAAGAAATCTGAGCAAGATTTCTTTGACTCCCTGGTGTGCCAATGGACAATTAATGAAATGTCCCCATTGTATTTAGAATTGGCAAAAGTCTTAAAAGAGCAAGCCACTGTACATGTGTTAAGAACTTGCACTACCATTTGTTCTTTGATTTGCACTTTGGCTGTTGCTCTAATCACATTTGAGTGCTTAACACTACAGTAGCTTTTTTCCTATTTCTTTTCTTAACACTTATTAAAGTTAAAAGAGGGCCTGGGGTTTAGCTCAGTTGGTAGAGTGCTGCTCTGCACTCTTGGAGGCCCTGGGTTCGATCCCCAGCACTGCAAAAACAGGAGAAGGACGTGGTAATCCATTGCCGAAACAGTCCTCAAAACAAGCAGCCATTAAAAACCCGTGAGGGTTGCTACGAGTCGAACTGAGTTGACAGCATTTAACCACAACAAAGATAAAAAAAAATTGATCATGCTTATTTAACAGACATTGAACAAGTCATTTCTGTAAATATATATTACTCATTATAAGTAGGTATTTCATTAAAAATACTACTCAATTCTAGGATCACCTACTATAAATGAACTGATGTGCTAGATTACCTATCATGAATTTGTTGTTAGGTACCATCAAGTCAGATCCAACTCATAGTGACCCTATGTACAGCAGAATGAAACACTATACAACACTGGCGTGCACGAGATCTTTTTATATTTGAGCCCATTGAAGCCACTATGTTTCTTCTCATATCGAGTCGTGCCACATCAGTAAAAGGAGGTCCTGGGGGTTTTATTCCATTTCCATCATTAAGGTTGACCCTACTTTGAGGAGACAACTCTTCCC
This sequence comes from Pedetes capensis, assembly GCA_007922755.1. Taxonomy (NCBI): domain Eukaryota; kingdom Metazoa; phylum Chordata; class Mammalia; order Rodentia; family Pedetidae; genus Pedetes; species Pedetes capensis. The sequence continues at coordinate 203,072 of VMDO01000825.1, forward strand.
TAGTCATTTCTTAATACCTTCTATCCTTGGGGGCTCATTTTCTGGCACCATCTCTGACAGTGCTTCTCTGCTATTCACGAGGTTTTCAATGGGTAATTGTTTCAGAAGTGGGCTGCTGGTCCTTCTCCCTAGTCTGTCCTAATCTGGAGGCTCAGCTAAAACCAGTCCACCACAGGTGGCCCTGTTGGTATCTGAGATACCAGTGGCATAGCTTTCAGCATTACAGCAACACACAAGCCCCCACAGCACGACTAGCTGACAGACGTGGGGTTCATGAACATAGTGGTAACCATTTTCTAAAATATTGGTTTCTTAAATTGTAAAAATGGAAGACATGGCCTACATAAATTTATCCTTTAAGATTTTTAGAATTTTATATTTAAAATAATGAGGAATTTTTACATTTTATATAATCCTTATGCATGTAAAACGCTACTTATCGGTTGGATTACCAGTGCTCATCTGAGTTAGAAATGTTCATCTGTGTCTCAGTGGTTCGTACCTATACCTTTTTAATTACTGTCAGGGTAATTTTAGAATCATTAGTTATTGCTATTAACTAATTTCAGTGGGTTTAAATTATAATCTAAAGAATATTCATCCCATCTTATTAGGGGAAAGTATCCATATGTTCCTGTTCTCTGCTATTTTGTTGTTGGTGGTGTTGGTGTGTTTGAATGGAGGATGAGCCCTGTAGAACAAATAGTGGTTGTTTAAATAATTTAGCAGTTTAATATCCCCTAAGGCGAGCTGCTCACTCTCTTTTTCGTTATTGTCTTTGTGCATGGCTTGCTTCTTCCTTTGGTTCATGTTTCTCCTCAAATGTCACCTCTTCAGAATCGCCTGATCTCATCTCCCTTATGAAACAGTAGCCACTCTTACTATGGGACGCTTCATTGATAGGTTCTATTCATCCCCGTCCCCACTGATGACTGTCTCACAGTGTGTGGCCTCAAGTAATTTTATCTGTTGGTTGTCTGTCTTCTCCAGCTAGGTTGTGAGCTACTCGAGGGCAAGAGTTTGGTCTTTTTGGCTCACTCCTGTATGTTTTGGTGCCTAGATCGGTACCTGGATGTGGGAGGTGTTTAATGAACATTTGCTGAGTGAAGTAATCAGTTCATGAACAGCCTAAATATTGTGATAGGTTACTTTTTTTCCCTAAAAATATGTTTATTAATTTAAGATATTGCTTAAAACAACTAGTTTCTGAATTTAGCAGTGTATCAAAATTACTTGAGTTTTAGAAACTGTAGATTCTCCTTGCCTATGTAGATCATGTTTTAACAGTAAGTTAGTAGCATTTTAGGATAAGGTTGGTGATGGAGGGCTATGTGCAAAATCCTGAATCTCTAATATAATGTTTTTAATCTGTGACCATAAACAAAAAGCCTGCACACTGAGCTGACCTGTGCTACCATGATGTATTAGTAGACAGATGGGTGAGGAAGCAGGACAGTGTCTGGACACTAGAGTGTCTTGACCACATAGCACTAATATTAGGACAATGGCAAGAAAATTCAGTATGGAAAAATGATATAGCATACTTAAAGAGGAAAAAATATTCATCATTTGATGAATTCCCAGAATTAAGACTAATGGAAAATCTTTGAATCCTTAGGTAATGGTTAGCATGGTCAGATAGAAAAAACAGCTTTGTAGCAGCCTTGTGGAGGGAGGAAGAAGAGAAAACTTTCTGTGGGAAGATACAGTAGGGATACGAAAAGAATGATCTGAAGGAGTGCTGCAGCTGCGCCAGTGTAGAGGCATGAGAGTTCATATCAGGGTAACGAAATCAGAGTCCCGAGCAGCCCAGGGAAGATGGTCTGCAGCGCTGGTGTAGACTGTGCACTGGGTCCCTACACTGCTCACTCTGGGTGTCATGAACTCCTTGTCAGTGTAGGTCAGGGTTGATGAGCATTTTCAATAAACGGACAAATAGTAAATACTGTAGGGTTTATGGGCTGTATAGTCCCTGTGAAAACCACTGAGATCTTCCCTGCTGGCAGCATGTGCTGAAAGCAACACGTAAGCAAAGGAGCACAGCTGTGTTCCAAGAAAACAGTCTTTACCAAGATAGGCAAGGGGCCAGATTTGACCCGGCCATGTGGCTTGGCCAGCCTCTGTTTAGGTGAGCAAAGCCTACCCTTTCTGTGATTGGAAAAAGGAGTAAGAGAATTAAAGTTTTTTAATTGATGGAATTAAGGGAATAAACATTAAGAGCATTGGGAATGTAAGTTTTACTTTAGAAATACTTAGAAAAGCTGGGTGCAGTGGCACACACCTGTAATCCCAGCAACTTGGGATGCAGAGGCAGGAGGATCGCAAGTTTGAGGTCAGAGGCAGTCTGCGTAATTTAGCGAGACCCTGTCTCAAAATATGAAAAAATGGGCTGGAGGTGCAGCTCAGTGGTCCAGCACTTGCAAAGCATGCAGGTGCGAGGCCCTGGGTTCAACCCCCCGTACCACCAAAAAAAAAAAAAAAAAAAAAAAAGGAACATATTTAAGTAAAACCTGACACAATTGATTATACTCCTAAGATTTTTTTAGCTTCCTTCAACTATATTATAAATCATTGTGTTTTAATATAAGAACCAGGGTTTTCCTTCATGGGTTGAGTTGGTTTGGGGGTGAGAGAAGACTAGTACTAGTCCAGTCTGCAGATTCACAGCTGGCCATGCACATGTGGGTCTTCATGCATGCACAGGAAATACTGGCAGATATATCAGAAAATAGATTTATGGTATGTTCAGTAACATTTGTGAAGTTTACACATACCTGAATCAGCTTTGCAAATGAATTTAAGAACAGCTCAAATTAAAAATACATATCTGAGAAATTAATGAATTTTAATATTTTTGTTTATTTGCTGTAAATCATACTATTTATTTAGGGGATAGGGTTTTTTGTTGTTTTGGTTGGTTGTTTTGTGGTGCTGGGGATTAAACCTAGGGCCTTGCACATGCTAGGTCGGTGCGTCTACCACTGAGCTATATCCCCAGCCCTAAGAGCCATACTTTTTTTTTTTTTTTTTTGTGGTACTGGGGGTTGAACCCAGGGCCTCACGCTTGCATGCTCTGCAAGTGCTGGACCACTGAGCTGCACCCCCCAGCCTATTTTTTTTACTTTTCTGAGACAGGGTCTCGCTAAGTTACACAGACTACCTCTGGTCTCAAACTTGTGATCCTCCTGTCTCTGCCTCCTGAGCTGCTGGGATTACAGGTGTGCACCACCATGCCCAGCAGAGCCATACTTCTAATAACTTCATGATTTGAACTTTTATTTTTAAATTAAGATGGTAAAAATTACTCTTTAAGGCCTGAATCAGTGTGTCCTTTACTTAGACAGTTTTTGGCGATCCAATTGTAAATTGATCCCTGTGCCTTAATTTTGTATAGTGGAGTATTTTTATAAATCTGGGGCAGAAATAGTGCCAAATATCTTGTATTCTATAACTGTATTTACAGTTTCCATGTTATACACATGATGCAAGAGTCTGCATCATGAAAGAAACAGGTAATTCATGGAAGCATGGATCAGGATGCCAGTTTTCCCTTATGATTATAGATAATTCAAAATGGTGGTCATTGAATGTCCAGTGAATATTGTCCGCTGACAGGAAAATATACTGTCTGGTAGGGAAAGGATGAGGAACATTTAGTGACCATATTTGGCCCCTACTTTAAGCCAGATGTCTATGTACTATTGATTTAACCTCATGACACAGTCGACATGTAAAGGAATATTTCTGTGCCAGCACACGTAACACTTGAGCTTAAGTGTATTATGGCCACATATTTGTGAAGCATAATCATTATAGTTTTTCTTTACGCAGGAAAATGTGTGTTTCCTTGGGTCAAAAGATGATTTTTCATTAAATTTTGTACTTCTCAGAGATTTCTATTAAAATATTGTCCCAGTAGTGGAGATCTATCTAGAAAATACTCATTTGGGATTCATCAAGGAAAACGGCTATTTTAAATGTTTTAACAATTTTTTTAAAGTTGTGCGTACTATGCACTAGTTTAAGAGGGAAAAAGACATGTTTTAACATTGCAAAAGTAAAGCAGTGATGTGATAAAAAAAAAACTAGAGTATTGTGTGCCTTTCTGAACAATCAGATTTGACTCTCAGAGTTAGAGCCACTTTATAGGCCTAAGTAAAGAATAGCAAGAAAATCTTATTAATATAAAATATTTTAACATAATAAATGTTACCAAGCCTGTAGATAGATATATACTTAGAGAAGACATTACATAATATATTAAAACAGCTTATGATTTTCATTCCTGGGTGGTTAAAACTAAAGGTGTGAGGGATGTTATATTTTGTAAAAGTACATGGAGTATCCAAAGGAAAAGGAGGAATTGGTTTTTTCCTCTCAAGTCTTCCAGGTTTTACAGTCCTGGGTCAAGTGTGGTCACAAGTATGCTAACCACTCTAGCATTTTAAGTTGGAGATTACTTGCAAAGCATAGCATTTCCCAGCTTTGCGGGAGTCCTGTTTGCTTTGCAAAGCTAGGCTCTAGGTAGAAGGTGAAATACAAGTGGCTTTCCTGCCTTGTGTTCCGTGCAGACGAGAGATCTCCGGCAGCTCAGTACGTGGACCTGCTGCTGAACCCAGAGCGGTACACTGGCTACAAGGGCTCCTCCGCCTGGAGAGTGTGGAACAGCATCTATGAGGAAAACTGTTTCAAGTAACAGGGCATGGGGGAGGAGGAGGGGATATTTGTTCCTGCTGGGAAAAAAGATGACATACAAGTCAAACCACTTACGTCTGGGGTTTGTGCTTTTTCAGACCTCGATCTGTGTATCGTCCTTTAAATCCTCTGGCGCCCAGCCGAGGTGGGTTCTTTATAATATATTTTCATGCTTTTAGAGTCTGCTTATAAAATGTCTTAGTACTAAATGTTATAAGGGAAAATTTTCGACTAGTGTGTGTTCTCCTTAATTTGGGTGATAAAAAAGTGTAAGATTAGCTCGTGGTTTGGTCTCAAGATTTCTGTACACGCCTTCTGTAATTACTGTCACTTATTGAGTGTGTACCAGACCCAACAGGGACCTTTATGTAGAATGATTGAGAATATGTGTGTAATCCTTATATACCAGAGATTTTCTGGGAAACTCAAAAATCTAGATGCCCAGTCCCTACCCAACACTAGTGAAGTCAGAAGCCTTGGAATGAGGACCCAGGGGCCCGTGCTTTTGAGCTCTCTCCAGATGGTGGTGGTGTGCAGCCAAGCTTGAGAGCCAATGGCCTCCACGTTGCTTCTCCAGCCTCAGTGTGCATGTGGGGTCCTGGTGGTCACACAGCTCTGAGACTGTAGGGCTAGGGTGGCCCAGATCCTCACCAGTCCCCACCCATGGCCTGGGATGCCAACCCCTACACCACACGTTTCGCAGGAAGGGTAGAGGGCGGGAGCTGAGGCTGCCCTCAGTACTGCTGCAGACCTGCACTGCCTCTCACCGTGGTCTGTTGCCACATGGACCGTCAAGTACATGAAATGTGGCCAGTGTGAACCTGAATTTTAATTTTTTAGTTCATTCACATGTAAAAATGGAGGCAGTGTAAGGTATCATTGCCACCAACAAACCTCTGTTGTTCAAGTGGCACGGGACAGCCTTGGCCCTCATAGCACATGGCATCAGTGTTGTAGACCCATCTACACTTCACTTTTAAAAACATGGCTATTCCAGTCACCGTCGCTCACTCCTGTAATCCCAGAGACTTAGGAGGCAGGAGAGGAGGATCGCAGGTTCAAGACCAGAGGCAGCCTGCATAACTTAGCCAGACCCTGACTCAAAAATATTAGAGATTGAGGTGCGGTTCCATGGTGGACCATTTGTCTAGCATGTGTGAGACCCTAGATTCAACCCCTGGTACTGCAAAAAGTGAAAAAAGAAGTGGCTATTAGAAAAAGTTGTGTGTGTAGCTGGCACGATACTTTGCTGGGACAATGTTACTGTGGACAGTTAAGACATCTTGTTCTCAGTGGGGAGCCAAACCCTGGGAGCAACCCTGTAACTGACCCATAGGCCCAGGGCTGTCTTGAGACCTGGACTGAGTTGGGACATGGAATTTCCTCACCTCACTTTGTGTCTTTGGGCCTGAGGACCCTTGGAAGGGTTGAATACATAGACTACTTTTCAAGGTGCCCACTGTTTCAAGATGTGGCAAATGTTCTTCTCCAAATTCATTCTGAAACTGCCTAGAGGAGGAATTGGATCATGAAAAAGGTGGGCATCCTTTGCTCTTTTACTATTTTCACTTTAAAACTTTCCTATTTTCAACGTAAGTGTTTTAATTGCACAAAATTTTATAAAAATTGAAGGAATATAGGGGTTATATAAAGTATAATGGGAAGGTCCCTCACCCCTTCTCTGCCACAGTAGACTTTGGAAAGAATTCTTCCAGACCTTTTCTACCATTACTTTTAAAGCAACAAATCCTTCACTTGATAAAACCATGGAATCCAAAGAAACACTTTGTTTCTTTATTATGCTAGATTAGGCACACGAAACTACTGGGATGATGAGGAGAGGAAGAAAAACACTACATAGAGAAGGGAGGGAAGAGGAGAGAAGAAGAAAATGTCCAAGAAGTTGCTGAAAGACTCGGTCAGGAAGAGGAGCCTGGGTGGGCACCCGGGAGTAATTCTGCAGCTCCTCCTGCTGCTGTTGGCAGGCTGTGGGCCGCCTCTCCAGCCTTCTCAGCTCTTTCTTCCACACTGTTCTTGAATCATAATAGGTAGGCCTCCATCCTGCTCCTCAATTGTAACAGCTAGGCTTCTACCCTATTTTCCCAAAAGTTTCCGAGCAACAGGACTTTTTTTTTCCAAAAATGAAGTGTCCCATCAGAATCTCTCCAACAAAGCTCACAGAAGCAGATCTTTGTGGAGCCCAGCTTGACCTCCTGGCCTGTCCCCTTCCCCAGGAGTCCTGTGCAGTGGAGGCAGTGGGATTCCCTTATACTCTCACTCGGTGTTGGGTGTCTGGGCGCCCTAAACCTAAAACCAAGAAGTTCCCCAGCATGGTGACAATTGTGTTCAGAAAGGTGTGCATGTGATTGAAGGAGCAACTGTGTATATTTGTTAAATACTGAAACTAGTGCTCTTTATGATTATTTTAGTTGCTTTCTGACATTCTTGTGAAGAAACCTTTTTTTTGGTGGGGGGCTGTACTAAGTTATTAAACACAGGGCTTTATACATGCAGGAGCTCTACCACTGGGCTGTACACCCACCTCATTTTTTATTTTGAGTCAGGGTCTCACAAAATTACGCAGGCTCCCTCTGGCTTCGAACTTAGGATCTCCTGACCCCACCTCCCAAGTTGCTGAGATGCGCCTGGCTAGAGGCCTGTTTGCTTGCTGACTACATGTGACCAGGGTTCATGATACAAGGAATACCTTAACAAACAGTAAGAGGTAAAACGATATTAAAGATAAACAGGACTGGCATCTAAACTGTGTAGGACATTTTCTAAATTTTCTCTCTTATTGTCTGTTTCAGGTAAAGATGATGGTGAGTTGAAACTCTTGTGCTTGTGTATAAAATCATGTACAAAATACAAGTGTAAAATATTTTCAGCTATCAAAATTTGATTTTCCTCTTAATCAAAAGAAGCTGCTTGTCTTAATTTTTTATCCTGAAAAAAGCTGCCAGTGAATGTATGGTGAACACTAAGCTGCACCCTTTTTCAATTTTTTTTTTTTTTTTAGGTAGTCTGACTACATTGTATAGGCTGCCTCAAACTGTGATCCTTCTGCTTCAGCCTCCCAAGTCACTGGGATTACAGGCATGTGCCTCCAACACCCAGCTATTTTTTGTAAAGTTATCCTACGTTTAAAAAAAAACAACAAAAAAAACCACAATGAACCAGTCACAGTGGCTCAGGCCTGTAAGCCCAGCGACTTGGGAGGTTGAGGCAGGAGGATCAGAGGTTCAAGGCCAGAGACAGCCTATGTAACTAAGCAAGACTGAGACTCTGACTCAAAAAATGGGCTGGTGGTGCAGCCCAGTGGCAGAGCACTTGCAAAGTATGTACAGTGCCCTGGGTTCAACTCCCAAGCACTACAAAGTAAATAAAACAACAAAATAAATAAGGGCTGTGGCATCACTCAGTGGTGAAGCACGTATAGGTCATGCGCAAGGCCCTGGGCTCAGCCCCACAGTACTGATAGCAGACAGACAGAGGAGGAGGGGAAAGGCATAAAGAACTTTTTGCCTAAATGTTTAGTGGAGAAAGTGAGTTCACATTCCAAGTTCTCCGTTTTCTGGTTATTAAAATCTACTTGAATATATTCTGAGGAAATAGGACAAAGTTAGTTTTACAAAATAAATTGTGCCTTCTTTATTTTCTTGTTGATTTGCAAGTTATAACTTAAGTTTTCAATGTAATGCTTAATCTGACAAAGAGCAGTTTGTCAATAATAGGTTACTTCAGCCTGCAGCTGCAGCACTGTGGCATCTGATCCCGTCAGACCTCGGAAACAAAGCAGGGTCAGGCCTGGTTAGTCCTTGGATGGGAGACCTCCTGGGAACACCAGATACTGTAGGCTTGGGAGACAGACCTGGCAACCCACTCCCAAAAATCAGTCCGCACTGAAAACCCTATGAATAGCAGAGAAGCACTGACAAAGTGTTTCACCTGTTGTATATGGGGTCGCTATGAGTCAGATATCGACTGATGGCACCTAACAACAACAAAGGTTACTTCAGTTGCATGAATGTTCATTGTAAGATCCTGCAAAATGGCCAAAATAATTATTTTAATTGGATGTTTGCTTATGTGTGTTCAGGTAACCATGGTGGGCACTATGCAGGATAGGAAAACGTATAAAACAGGATTCCCGCCCTTGGGAGATGACTACCCAGTGGGAGGGATAAACACTATACACAACTAACGTACCAGTGAATAATCATGCTGGACCCTCATCCAGGTGGCTGGTGGTGGAGCTCAGCGGGGTGACAAACCATACCTCACTGGAGTGGTATAAAAGCTTCCCAGAAGAGATGGTCTTTGAGGTGGATTGTGAACACAGGAGTAGGTGTGGGCCAGTAGAATGGGATAGCACAGGCTTTGTCAGAGGAAGTCACATGAGCCTAGCAGCTGAGCAAGAAGTAGTCAAGCATTTTGAGAGACAGTACCGAGACTGGTTGGCAGTGAGAAAGTTGTTGTTAGGTGCTGTCGAGTCATGTCCAACTCATAGCGACCCTCATAGGGTTTTCAATGGCTTACTGTTTCAAGATTGCCTCGGGAGTGGATTGCCACAGCCTTCTCCCATGTTTGCGGCACTGGGAATTGAACTCGGGAGCTCAGAGACTGCAGAGCAGCGCTCTACCAACAGAGCTAAATCCCAGCCCCAGGAAAGATTGTAGTGGTCACTCAATTTAAGAAATGGAGGAGGCAAAATTATTAAAGACTTTGGGAGCTGGCTGGCAGTTGAGGCTAATTGAGTAAATCGAATGAGGTAATAAGCATCCTGAGTAAGTGCAATTGAGTGAGTGACCCATAAGGTGTTCGATGTGCGCATGGTACGACAGTGTAACAGTGCAGGAGGCAGAGGAATTCCACTGTGGAATTCATCCCCAGCTCCTCTGAGGGCTGGGGTTTCTGTCATTTTTTTCTCAATGAAAAAAAAAATACAGAGGAGAAAATAGATGAGGATAGGAACTTAAGAATTACAGTAGTAATTTTTTTATCCCCCTTTTGCACTCAGAGGATGGGAGACCACCTGGGAACACCAGGAATAGTAGGCTTGGAAGAAGGACCTGGCAACCCACTCCCCCAAAATAATTAGCCATTGAAAACCCTATGAATAGCAGAGAAGCACTGACAATAGTGTTTTGCCTGTTGTATGTAGGTCGCTAAGACTCAGCAGCACCTAACAATGACCATCATATTTAACCCTTCAACAAATATTTAGACTAAAATGTTTTCTCACATATTTTAATAGTCAAAATATCATCCAAAAGAAGATTCTTCAGAGTTAAAGTACTTATGGGCTTTATTTTATTATTGTTGTTGTTAGGTGCCTTCAAGTTGGGTCTGACTCATAGCAACCCTACGTACAACAGACGAAACACTACCCAACACTGTCCCATACCTGGCACTATTGTCAGTACTTCTCATCTATTTATAGGGTTTTCAATGGCTGATTATTTTTGGGGAGTGAGCTGCCAGGTTCTTCTCCCAAGCCTATAGTGCCTCATGTTCCCAGGCGGTCTCCAATCCAAGTGCTAATCAGGCCTGACTCTGCTTAGCTTCCAAAGTCTGATGGGATTGGGTGACAGGGTGGTACGGCTGCAAGCTAAATATTTTCTAGATCTAGTTTATTCTAGTTTATAAATGAACATTTAAAATATTTTAACTCGGTTCTCTTTTTTTTTTAGGAGAATCATTCTATACATGGCTAGAAGGTAAACTTAATGTCTATGTTTTAAATTTATCTGTTCCTTGTAAAAATATTTATTTAGTATATTTTTGTAAGTTTTGAGATTTTATTACCTAGACAACTAATCTTGACAGTGTTTGGAAGCGAATAATACATTTTTAGTATGTTATATTTTGGGGTGAAGTGTGAGATTTTTGAGTCTGTTGGTCACCCAAAAGCCAGTGGCATATACATACATAGACCAGATACTGTCATTAGGTTCCTCTTACTGGGCCCCGTCTTAGCTGCATTCTGGAAGAAGTGCTCGTCTAGACTACTCTCTCAGTAACGAGTCAGCAAGTCTGTTTTTAAAGTAGACACATGCCCTTTGCAAAGAAGTGCTTTTTATGTATAAAATGAGGGAAGATGAATTGAATTCAGAAGATTTTAAACATGTTTGCCTATGTTAACATAGTCTAAACTTGTCTAGTTAAAAGGTAAAATATCCCAGGAACCTTGACACATGCCTGTAATCCCCAAAAGTTGAGAGTCTGAGGCAGGAGGATCACAAGTTCGAGGCCAAAGGCAGTCTGCGCAACTTAGCAAAACTGTCTCAAAATAATAAATAGTCTAGAGATGCAGCTTCATGGTAGAGCACTTGTTTAGCATGTGTGAGGCACTGGGTTCAACCCTCTAGAACTGCAAAAAAGAAAACAAAACTATTGTGTGTGTATAAATCCCAATGTTTTACATACTTTTGGATTTCTGTATTTCCAGTGTTGAAAATACAAAATGTTATTAATGGAAAGCTGAAATGTTATAGGATTTTAATAACTCCAGTTAATAACTGGATGCATACTGCTTCTGAAATTTTACTTTACCATTCGGAGTTATGTTTAAAAGTGACCACAGTAGAAGATGATTTATAACTTTGATTACTCTAAAGGTATAAATTGTGGAAAGTAGCGTTTAAATTAAAAGAGGTTGAAAAACTGTGCATCAATAATGGAGAATGAGAGTGAAATTCAGGGTCAGCATTAGACACCAGGTACAGCTTATCAGCCACTCCTCTAGTATCCTGCTGTTGCAAATCCCTGAATGTTGGCATGTGGCTTCAGGGAGTCGTCCTAGTTATGGGCAACTTGTTAAGTGACCCTATGTACAACAGAACGAAACACTCCCCACACTGAGCCCTGCCCGGCACTGTCAGTGCTTCTCAGCTGTTCATAGGGTTTTTGATGGCTGGTTGCTTCAGGAGTGGGCTACCAGGTGCTTCTCCCGTTTTTGCTAGGGATCTAGAGGAGTGAAAAATGGGCTACGGATGCAGCTCAGTGGTAGAGCACTTGAAAACCTAGTTCAACCTTGTCTGAGATCCAGTTTCCTCATCTGGAGCTTGAAAATAGCAATAGCAATTCTAACCTACACTGCTAGTGTTGTCTCTCTGCTATTCATAGAGTTTTCAATGGCTAATTGTTTTGGGAATGGGCTTCCAGATCTTTCTCCTAAGTCTGTCTTCATCTGGAAACTCAGCTGAAACCTGTCCACCATGCGTGGCCCTGCTGGTATCTGAGATACCAGTGGCATAGCTTTCAGCATCACAGCAACATGCAAGCACCCACAGTATGGCAGACTGACAGACACATGGGGGAAGAATTGATGCTTTTTGAATTATGGTGCTGGAGACAAATATTGAATATACCACAGATTGACAAGAGAAGCAACTGATCCATCTTAGAAGTGGGCAAGCAAAGATGACTAGGCTGCATCTAAAATATTTTGGACATGTTGTCAGGAAGGACCAATCCCTGGAGGAGGACATGTGTGGGAGAGTGGCAGGTCAAAAAAAAAAAAAAAAAAAAAAAAAAAGGAAGACCCTCAACTAGATGGATTGTCACAATGGCTACAACAATGGACTTAAGAAAGATCGTATGCCTGGCACAGTGACGGGGAGTGTTTCGTTCTGTTGTACATAGGGCCACTATGAATCAAACCTGACTTGACAGCACCTAATGACAACACTGCTCGTGTAAATTATGCCTGTAAAAATTTCTTAAACTGCTGACGTATGCCCAAATGCCCAACAGTATTGCTCCTGTGAGTCTAGGCCTCTTGTGAGAGTAAAACTTACATGTTTATGTAAGTGTTCCATGACTCCATTGAAGTGGAAGAGAACCACTTCCTAAGTTGGGTAGTTGAATTTGCTCTGGATTGTTAGAACTAGAAGGTCGTGGATTTTGCCTTCATGGATCCGTTTCGGCAAAATCAAAGCAAGAGTGAGAAGCCTTGTGCCGGTCACTCCGTAGTCAGAGACTCACCCAGCTGGCAGTAGACCCCACAGGAAGCTCTCCCCGGATTTCCTGCTAGGAGTATTGTGTGTCCTATTGGCAGTCAGTTGGCACATCTTTGATTGTGACCATTTTGCTTGAGGTTACCTTTTTTCCAGAGTTCATGGAAGACAAGTACATTTCTCCTCAACCTTCCTCACATATCACCTATCCCCCTCCGGTTTAAGGGCAAATTAGAACTCTGTGCTGTCTAGGTCCTGATTTTTAGGCATATGGGTTTTCATGAACTTTGTTTTGCCTACTTTCCCTTCTCTAGTCTTAAGCCATTTTGTTGGAGGGAAATACTCTTAGAGAGGTAAGTTGGAAGGAATAGAAAGTGAGCTGCAAATTTGATCATTTTCCTATTAGATTTGATGAGAATTTCTATTGAAGTGAGTATGTAAGGTTTGATTAAATCTGTTCGGATTGTGACCCTTGTTATCCTTCAAAACTGGCCATGTGCTTTTAGGAGCAAGCTGTAAAATAGAATTTAATTTCTACCTTTTGGCTTCTACCCATGCAGTTCATATACTCAGGCGAGAACTCTGAATAAGAGAATGTGATCTCGAGTTGTGTTTCCCTATTTGAGGCTGCTTGCTTCCAAGCCATCTGTGGTAGGGCATATTGATCTGACCTGTAGCAAGAAGCAAAATGATCTGCGAGATCTTGACAACGTAATCCGTGTAGATACACCTAAATTGAGAAAAGTCCCCCAGTGTGTAAGTGAAAATGTGCCTTTTCTTTATTGAGGCCCATTTTCCCCCATGGGGAGGGATTTAAAAAAATAAACCCCAATGAGTGGTAGAGAGAGAACCCTAATTGCTGTGCATCCAGTGTTGTTTGTTAGGTGCAGTTGAGTCGGGTCTGACTCAGCAACCCTTTAGGGTTTTCAGTGGATGACTTTCGGGATTGTTTTCGGGAGTGGGCAGTAACATCTTTCTTCCATCTGTATCTAGTAGATTCTTAAAATCTACCATTTTGCATTTTCACTTATTAAGTTTTCTGTAAAGAATAATGTTCTTATAAAATCTTTCTTCTTTTTATTGTGGTGAAAGATAACAAAATTTACCATCTTAACCCTTTTTGGTGGGGAGAGCGTCTAGGATCAAACCCAGAGCCTCAAGCATGCTGAGCATGCACTGCGATACTGAGCTACACCTCCAACCCCATCTTAACTGTGTTTAAGTAAACACACACAGTGTGTATTACTCTTGTTATAAGAGAAAATCTTTTAAAATAGAGTCAGGGTTAGGGTAGGATGGTGGGGTTGTCTTAATATCTCTCAAAGTATAAACAAAAGCCTATTAGGTTAAAAAGTCTACAAAAATAATTTTCCATCACGTTTCTGGATTCTCTCTGATATGACTCTACTTGTATAGTAAATAATCAACAGTCTTTTTTTATTAGTTGAAATTTCCAGATATCTGTTTTCCAAGTTTTGTCCCTTTATCTATAAGTACAACATACGTTTAGCTAGAAATAGAATTACACCCCCACATTATTTGTCAGCTTGTCATGTTGTGAGGGCTTGCGCTTTGCTGTGATGCTGAAAGCTATGCTACTGGCATCTCAGATACCAGCAGGGCCACTCATAGTGGACAGGTTTCAGCTTAGCTTCCAGAGTAAGACAAACTAGGAAGAACAACTCAGCAATCCACTCCTGAAACAATTAGCCATTGAAAACCCTAAAGCACTGTCAGATATAGTGCCAGAAAATGAGCCCCCCAGGCTAGAAGGCATTCAAGATACCATTAGGGAAGAGTTGCCTCCTCAAAGTAGAGTCAACCTTAATGATAGGAATGGAGTAAAGCCCCTGGGACCTCCTTTTGTTGATATAGCATTACTCAAAATGAGAAGAAACATAGTGGCTTCAGTATTAGGCTCAAACATAAAAAGATTGTGTGCATTGCACAGTGTTGGGTAGCGTTTCATCTGTTGTGCATAAGGTCACTTTGAGTCGGATCTGACTTGATGGCACCCAACAACAGAATTATAGGGAAAAGGTTAATAAGACCCTTTCTTCTCTACAAGTAGGTTCAAAGAGAAAACATAAAGGGAGGGGACAGGGAGAAACAGCTACTGTTAGAGCAAAGCAGTGACTTTCTATCTCTATGTGCTTTAGGAAGTTCTTAGTCTAAGCCTTAGCACTATGCTGTTGCCTTCTTGATAACAGGAACTGGCCAGCTGTGTCCACAGGGTTTGGGCCCCCAGGATCCCAGGCCTGCCTGCTTTGTTCTGTATTAGGTTCTCCTCATATTCAGTTACTTCTGATGAAACCAGAGTCTTATTTTGTCTCTTAGTGAAAAAATCCCCATCTAATTGTGTACATATTATCTCCATTTATTTTTTAATGTCCTTGAATCTTTAAACTCATGTACTGAATTTTCCTCAACTCAACATTTCTGTTATATAAATGGGATTTCTTTTCCAATATTTTTCTGAATAGGTTTGTGCCTGGAGAAGAGAGTCTTCTATAAGCTTATCTCCGGACTTCATGCCAGTATCAATTTACATCTGTGTGCAAATTATCTCTTGGAAGGTAATCAGATTTTTAGGTGGAGATTTTGCCTTCTATTACAGTGTAAAACTTGTTGGGAGGAAACAGATTCTACAGAGCACAAGAAAATCTTCTTTGCTAAAAGTTGTAATGTGTTTCTCTTTCTCCTCAGAAACCTGGGGTAAACCTAGTTGGGGACCCAATATCAAAGAATTTAAACGCCGCTTTGACCCTGTGGAAACCAAGGGGGAAGGGCCAAGAAGGTTAAAGAACCTGTACTTCTTATACTTGATTGAGCTCCGAGCTTTATCAAAGGTGGCCCCCTATTTTGAGCGCTCAATTGTTGACCTTTACACTGGAAATGTGGAAGAAGACGCCGACACCAAGTCCCTTCTGCTGAGTATCTTCCAGGACACAAAGTAAGAATCACCTCCCAGTGACCTGAAATCTCCATTCTGTTCACATGAGATGATGCTAGAAGGGCATCACAAGCTGACTCCTGAAAGTTAAGAGGGAGAAGTGTGATGGAAAAAGCACACGATCCATAGAATAGCAGCATTTGAAATACTTGTAAGAATGCCAGCTAAAGAGCCTCTCCATAAAGCTTTGTTGTAGAAATTTTCACACTGGAAAATGCCCTATATTCTAAAATATAACTTAAGGCTTTAGGTAGTATCAAAATTGAATGCTATTTACTGTGCTACCAGTTTTTTTATTCTTCCAGTTACCATTTAAATTTAAATGGTTTCATACCAGGTGGCTACATAAGGGAGCATTAGCTTGCCTTCCAGAATGTAACCTTTTAAAAAAATGCTTGGTTTATAAAATCTAAGTTTGTGTTTGTTTATATGAGCGTGGAGGAAAAGTTAGATCAAGAAGTACTTAAAGTAAATTATGTATTACATTTTCAAAGAATGTAAAAGAGTGTTGCATATTTTTAACATAGTCTGTCATTTTTAGATTGTTATCATGTAATTTCTCTAAAACATTAGTCTTATAAATTGCAAAGCTGTATGTAGCCTGCCTTAGTCTTTTATTAAACAGTTTCTATGTGAACTGTTTATTACCTTCCTATGTTATAAATAATGAATTTTAAATATTTGTTGTTGTTATAGGGATAGAAAATTCTACCAAAGCTGTAATACAAAGTACTTTGATTTCTCACCTCTAACTTGCTGTAATGCTGTCCTTTTACCAGGTCCTTTCCCATGCACTTTGATGAGAAGTCTATGTTTGCAGGTGACAAAAAGGGGGCCAAGTCACTAAAGGTAAATCATTCGTAATTAGGGGAAGGGCCGGAGCCGTTGCTGGTTGTGTTTTAATCTTGTTGTTGTTGTTGTTAGGTGCCGTCCAGTCGGTATCCAACTCATAGCGACCCTCATAGGGTTTTCAATGGCTGAGTGCTTCGGGATTGTCTTGGGAGTGGATTGCCAGGCCCTTCTCCCATTTTTGCGGTGCTGGGAATTGAACTCGGGGCCCCAGAGACCGCAGCGCAGCACTCTACCCACTGAGCTAAATCCCAGCCCGTTTTAATCTTACTCATCTAAACTCTCCTTTCACAGTTTTTCAACTTTTTGAAGTTAGCGAGACTTGATTTTTACTATAAAAAATAATCATGAAGTTGATCACCTATGACAAACAGTGTGACACTGAGGAGTGACTTAGATATCAGTTCTGATTCTAGGGCCAGCATTCCGAGTTAGGCTCACTCAGAGCAAACCATCAAAAGTAAAGGGCACAGATGGTAGACATGTTTACCTTTGTGCCTATAGGTGTCACATGGAAGTACTGGTTAAAGTTCCTTAAAAATAAAGACCATGTATTGTTTACTTCAGGTCCCCTGTAGCACATATTTCGGTGCTTTGCATAAAGTAGCTCCTCAATAGAAAGTCTGTTGAATTAATGTGCAGAGTGGACTTTATACATTTCCATTAATGTCTGTTGTTTTAATGTACCATGTGATGGCTAGACAAATTCAAATATTTTTCTTAATTGTTGAAAGACACAACTCATTCATTTATAAACTTCCAAATTTTTATTTATCATTCAGCCAAATGCAGCTTAATTTTAAAAGTCTAATTAGACTGAAAATATTTTCTCCATGTTAGGAGGAATTCCGAATACATTTTAAGAATATCTCCCGTATTATGGACTGTGTTGGATGTGACAAATGCAGACTGTGGGGGAAATTACAGGTACGTGCGTTGTCTTTTGAAACTTACTAACCTTGAATTTTTCCACTGAGTTTAAAATTTTTAATAAAAATATCCTTATTGTTCATTAAATTAGAGCTTAGAAACAGACCCAAAGTGTAGTTTTACTGTTTTATTGATGAAAAGATAAATATTATTAAACTCTGTGGTTACATGCACATTTGTAAGAATTGTTTTGTATTCCGTGTGAATGATTTAGTTTATTGTGTCAGAAATACAATAAAACTGCAATCTCACATTGATTTCTCAAGTTGGTGGTTTTGAAGAGAGGTTATGTATGTATATAAAAGGTAAAGTATAATGATATAAATCTTAAATACCAACTTTTGGTCATTCAGTTTGTTTTAATGATCAAATGAGAGTCACCTAGTCACAAAACATGAAAGGTCTGCCGGGCAGCTCCATGACTCTGACTATTCAGTGCAAAAAGAATTGTTTGAAATTTTATTTCTTATTTTCTTTAAAAATGATAATAAGTTACAGGAAACCAAGAGACAGAATTATTACATTGTGTTTATTTTTGAGGTATGTAGCCCAGGTTGCCTGGAATTTGCGATCTCCCTGCCTTGTCCTCCAGAGTGCTGGGATTACAGGTGTGCACCTCCACTCCTGGAAAGACAGAATTATTTTAATGAAAGTTATGCTAGGATCAGAGTTTTATTTGCCTAATATTTGCCGATATTTGAGAAATTATTAAGTGTCCTTATCACCAGTAATCTCCAAGTTTTGAATTCCTAGTCTCTGTAAAAAGTTTTCAGTGGGGCTGGGGTATATCACAGTGGTAGAGGACTTGCCTGGCTTTTACATGAGGCCCTGGACTGAAGTCCCTAGCACTATTTTTAAAAAAGCTTTCAAGATTCCAAATCAAACATTCTCGTCCTGATGTGGTATTTTCAAGCTTAAAAAAGTCGCATTTCAGTAATTTGGAATAGTGCATATCCAACAGATGTTCGACTGTTCAGATTTCCTTTCCATCTTTGCTATGTTTATCATACGCACAATCTGCAAGAAGTAGATACTGTTTTGTGCATAAACATTGTAGCAAAAAGCTCAGTTTATAGGAATTTCCTGGCATCACAGTAGCTGTGACTTCTTTAAATCTTTATAGTAGTTATTAATATATAAAATTAATTAATAAGCTCCTCAATGTTTTCTTTAGACTCAGGGTTTAGGAACTGCCTTGAAGATACTATTCTCTGAAAAGGAAATCCAAAAGCTTCCAGAGAACAGTCCATCTAAAGGCTTCCAACTCACTCGGCAGGAAATAGTTGCTCTTTTAAATGCTTTTGGACGGTAAGACCTGTATCCACAGCAAAGACTGGATTCCTCTGCAGGTTTCAACAGACAGCAAAGATCATCTTTTCTACTAAAGTAGTTTGTTTTGGTTTGTTGACAAAAAGGTAAAATTATGCAGGGCATTGTGGCATTCACCTTTAATCCTAGTACTCAGGAGGCTGAGGCAGGCCAGTCGTGAGTTTGAGATCACCTTGGCTACATAGCAAGATGCTGTGTCAAAAAATAATTAAAATAAAATAACTGTGTAATACCTGTATACCCTTTGCCTAGAGTGGCCTCAAGGTTGGAACAAGTTTGTTTCTCTGTCAGCCATAGGAAAAATTAATAGTTAACCAGTTGCCAGTACTTCTCAGTTTGTATCTTCAGTTTTGTGGGGAAAATACTCTCCTAATAATCTTCTCTTTAGCAGGCTTCCTCCTGTTCAAGTGTAATAGGAGTAAAGAAAATATAGAGAAGGTGATCGAAAAAAGAGATTAAACCCCTCTGATATGTGTTTCCTAAGCTGAGAAGTTATTTTTCATTCATTTCTACCCCATTTCTTTCTGTTTACAGTTTGCTTGCTTAGACCATGAACAGTTCAAAAATTATTTGAATCTGCCTACCAAGATAAGTGCAGTACCAACTAACTTAGGAACATAGAACAGAAGGAGAAGAATCATAGAAAATAATACTATGCAGCCTTGGGAAAATAGGGCAAAAAAGTCAAATCAGGGAAGATTTTTATTTGTTTTTAAAGCCAAGGCCCAAGTGATGCAGAGTTGATTGCTTATGTTTGATTAACATCCATTTTAAGTTAAAAAGAGCCAGTTAACTTAAAAATAGATTAATTATACATTTCCCATCTTAATAGCAAAGATTTAATTTATTTCTAACTGTATTTAAAATGACTGTGGACGTTGGGATTTGAAATACAAGATAAACAGAATTTCCTTTGTCAATTTGTATTTCATGAAAAATTCAGTCCACACTTATGAGGCCTGTAGAAAGATAATATAGAAGAAACTGAATGAAATGTAAATTACTTGAAATAAAACTGAAATGAGAAATATTTTAAATGTAAACATTTTAAGGCTAAATAGAGAATGAAGGAAAATTAACTTGAACATTTCATCACCCCTTTCCCTGGAGCTCAGAAACGCACCCTTGAAGCCTCCCTCTCAAAGCTGGAGGCCGTTCCCTTCATCATTTGTTCTCTAGAGTGTGGGGCTGGGGAGCAGGCCTTGCAGTCCTGGGGCCCCAGCCTGCTGTGTGCTGGCAGTGCGGCTCAGACAAACTGCTGCTCTGCTAGTGAACTTCCGGTCTTTGTAACATGAGGAATAAAACCACCTCACTGCTTAGAACCCACCTACTAGTTGGGTGACCCTGGGAGGACAATTGATTTATTTCAGTCTCAGTTTGCTTAAAATGTAAAACCAGATTAGTTATACCTACCATGTAACTTTTTTTTTTTTTTTTTTTTGGGTGCAGTACAGGGGTTTGAACCCAGGGCCTTGAGCTTCCATGCTCTGCAAGTGCTGGACCATTGATCTGCACCCCAGCCCAGTTTTTTACTTTTTGAGACAGGGTCTTCACTAAGTTACACAGACTGCCTCTGATCTCCAATTTGTGATCCTCCTGCCTCCGCCTCCAGAGCTGCTGGGATTACAGGCGTGCACCACCGCGCTCCGAGCTTTTTTAATGTTTTTTGAGATCATACATGTGCTGGGCAAGGAACATTGCCTGTCACATCCTAAGCTCTCAATAAATGGTAATTTAAAGTACTTAAGAAGGGACCTTAATACTGTGCATTGCATCACCTGGGCCGTAGGAGAGAACCTTTGGTTTTTTCTTATATCCACCCTGAATTGTACAGAAGAACTGAGCATGTAGAGTTAATTTGTTGTGCTTCCCATCCCAGAGTTTTCCTTCCGGGCCTGAGCTATGGAGCTGTTTATTTGTTCAGTCAGTAATCACTGAACACCATAAATGTAAATGGGTGCAGGGAACAGGGACAGACTGTGGGAGACATAGTCGTCTTTACCCTTGAAGGGCCACCTACATAAAGCTAAATACTATTTGGGGAGCATTGAGAAAGGGATAGTCATTTGGAAAAGAGTGTGCAAAATGAACTTACAGGGCCAACGTAAATTATTTGAGACTTATTGTTATGAGTTATTCATGTAACTGTTTCTGTCATTAACCTACAGTCGATTGATATTAAGTAAACCCAAACCAAAGAACCATGTGTGCATTTGCATGTTTTGCCAGTCTTTAATGAGAAATTACAGCATACTTGTCTAAAGATGGAATCGTCAATGTTCAGCATTGCTTTTTTTAAATTTTGCTTTCACATTATAGCCTGTGTAACATTACCAGTAATTTGAAATCTGTACATGTATTAGCTATATGTACTAATATGCTTCTCTTTCCTCCTATAGGCTTTCTACAAGTATAAGAGAGTTACAGAATTTTAAAGTCTTATTACAACCCAGTAGGTAATGAAGGCTTTTATATGTCTAATTAGAGACATAAAGTGACTGTGTGAAGCCTTAGTCTTGACATTCAGCAGAGACTAATCTTCTAAGACTTCAAGAATTCTGAACTCTTGAGAAAATTAAAATGTTCACTTGAATATTTATGATCCGTAATAGACTGTTGTTTTAGAGATATTTATAAATGAAGTATATACTTTGGAAACATGTAAGTTATACTAATTCAGTGAATTTCATGTGTTTCCGTCTGCTGACTATCCTGCTGTTGTTTGTTTTGAATGGGATTTGTTTGTATTGTATTATCCTCTATCTCCACTTGTCAAATTTCCAGTGATTGTCTCTCTCCTAACAACACTGTTCACAGTCGGTTGTGGAAAAGAGGACTTGGGAACCATGCTGCTTAGGGCTGGTATCGGCGACAGAAATTCATTAATGATTTACTGTGCTTTCAGCCCTGCCAAGCACGCTGTTGCTTTCTGTAATAGAGCTGTGTGCTGAATAGCCCTTTCGGTGAACGATGAGCGGTTCCAGAAGATTCCCTGGGACTTCAGCCTCAGTTTCACTGGTTTTTATCTGAGGTGTTTAGTTGCTGTTTTGGTTTTGGCCCAGAGGACCTGCGTGGGTGCAGGTGACTGCTCTCCGCAGCTCGCTCAGCTGGATGTGGCTGTGCCCGGGCTGGCTCAGGAGCCTTCTTTGCCTGGACCTTCAGCGTACCTTCCTCTGACCTTGCTTCTCTTTGTTCCTTTCCTAACTGTAGACATTTTCAGTTCCTTCAAGGAAAATCTTCGTATATGATTAACTTCTTAATAAAATTTGAATGGGATTAGATGGATTTGTAATACCAATTAAAACATTATGTACACAGAATTTGTTGTTTCAAAGTAAGCATTTTTAAAGGGTTTAATTTGGAACACCATCTATGCAATCCTCTACCTCTCCGTATGGTTTTCTCTGATACACTTCAGCAGAGGTCAAGTCAGGCCTCTAAGATTCCTCTCCTCCCCCTCTCTTTCCATCTTCAGTTTATCCTGTATCAGCTGTATTTGTGTGTCTTGGACCATCAGAGGATTCTTAGGTCCTAGAATGTCATTTTCTAAACTTGAGATTTAAAGTCTTAAAAAATACTTAAAATCTTGCTTCATTTAAAGTTGACCATGGATATCATGGGATTAACTTGGAACATGTTGTCTTTGTGGAGTAATGCGGGTAAAAGTCTAGTTTTTCCTTAGACTGCTGTCTTTTCCGAAGCAAATAAGTGCTCTTAAACCCAGATTTTATGCCTAGAACATCTGAAGCATGTACGTTGATGATTTCATGGCACATTTTATGTTGTATTTAGTTGGCTTACCCCTCTTTTAAAAATAGCCGTCCTGTGGGGGGATGACTGGAGGAATAAAGTCCTTTAACTAGAGTTACTCATTTCCTCTCTTCATTTCTAACCTTCATGAGCTTGGGATTTTGGTGGTGATGGTGGTGGCTTTTGTAGGTTGATTTAAAAGGCTGGCTCATTGCAGCTTCCTCTACTTTTCCTTTGCTTTTTTTAGGGTCGCAAGTATGGTGTGGTGGGGAGGGAAACCTTGAGGCAAAGGGTCTAAAAAGTGAATATCTACTAATTTTGCTAGTATATTAGTAAGAATTGTTCGTAGCGTTCAGAATTTAAGAAAATATGAAAATTTTGCACTTTGATTTTGCTGTGAATTTAAAGATCTTTTTAGTAGTGTTACTTCACTATTCTTGCAGTAAAAGGCTATTTAAGCTCAATTTACTAGAAAAAATCTTTGGTCAATTCCATTTATTGCATTTTTCTTTACTGTTGTTTCAAGATTAGGAAAATATACATTAGAATGTGTCCTAGGAAATTAAAGTTCTAGTTAGAGTGAAAAGTCATTTTCAAGGTTTTAATGTTTTCGCTACTAAGAAAATAAGTGAAGTATTCTTAAGGTGCAAGTCATCTGATTAACTTTATTTTACCATAAATTAGATTGTGGGGAGTAGCCTACATTTGTGTGTGTGTGTGTGTGTGTGTGTGTGTATTTCTAACAGTTGTGTAAACTGTGGGAACCTCTCTTGAGCCTGGTAATGTTACAGTCCTTAGGACACAGACTGTTTTCCAGTTCACTTACCTGTGCTGTGCGGTGACGCTCGAGTGCGGTTTGCATTGTGGAAATGCGTGGCTGGTGAGCACCTCTCGGCATTTTGTCTGTATCTCATCACCTGACTTAAAAATCCAGCACTCGGTAGTCTGACAGAAATGATTGCTCCGGTTGATGAAGTGATGCACATGGAGATAAGGGAATTGTCTTTCCTTCAATGGCACGCATTTGTTTTTTCATTAGTAGGGTCTATGTACGTTAGACTGTATAGATATGTATTGGTAAAGTTTGAACGTTCCTCTGTTTTGATTCTTGGATTACTAGGAAGATGAGGTAGAATAATAATAGATTTCAGTTTTAAAACTTGACAAGTCAGATGTCTTGACCTTGAACATTGTGAATTACTCAATTTTGTGACCTGTTTATGTATATGAAACACTGTGCCATGTTTTTCAACTTTGCCTAGGTGCCATTGTATGTAAGAAAGGACAGCTGTTTTGGTCTCATCAGCATTGCCTTCAGCTGGGGACCTGAGGACAGTTCACAGTAAACCCAGCAGCTTGCACACTGAAGTGCCTGCAGAAACCATAGCTGTTCCCCAAAAGACAGAGCAGGTGCATGCTGTCGCGGAAATCCCTTGGTACAAACTCAGCACACAAATCCATGTGCCCTGTTTTACCTAACATCTACATGTGCAGCTTTGATTTTGAATAGAATTCCAAATAATTTGCTGTTGTACCCACCAGATTCTAGAAAATGTGAATTAAAAGAACATGTTTCTGTAATCTTTTCTTGTCTAGTTTTTTTTCCCACTTCAAGAGCTGCTTTTATGAGATAAAAATTCAATTATAATTTGTGGAGCAGGGAGAAAATACATTTACAGGTAGCTTGAGGTGGTTTCTTCTAATTATAATGGCAAGTGTTGACAGGCCCCATATTAAGGGCATCATTTCATATTCACAAGGTATAATTTTCTGTTTTATAAATAAGAAAGCAGAATAGAGGAGCTCACCAACTTGTTCATAGTCACAAGTTCTTGGGTATATAGCCAGAATTTGAGACCAGAAAATCTGACTCCAGAACTTCTAGTCACAATGTTGTCTGCTTATGCCAGTTCATAAGTTGGCCTATATTTAACCAAAAAGTGGGGACTTGAACAGCATTGTTTCATACTGAAACATGGGGCTTTTCAATATGCTCATTTTATTTACTTGTTGAGTAGGCAATACAGTCCCATAGTTAGAAAACAAAAGATATCAAAAAGTACACACCGAACGTCTTCCTTGTGTCTCTGGGCCAGCTTCTCACACTCCACACTGCCCCCCCCCCCCATCTGTACAGAACCTCTGCTCTTGGTTTCTGTGTCCATCCAGGCTTTTTTAAGCACAAACATATTCAAATATAAAGTCTTATTTTTTTCACTCATTTTTACTCAAAATGCCTTTTTTACATAGTCATTTCTGGAGTGGCCTTCACATATCACTAGGTGGCTTTGTCGCTTGTCTAGTGGCTGCTTGGTGTTCCATTCTATGGATGTGCCTTCACTCCATCAGCCAGCCTCTATTCGTGGGCATCTGGGTGGTTTCCCTGTCCCTGACATTTCACATTTGTGTATGTGTGCCTGTAGAATAAACAGACTGTGTGCATTTGTAATTGCACAGGCTACTGGGATACAGTGCCTTCCACAGGGGGTAGTACAAACGCATTTACCTACCGTCTGAAGCTGATGACAGCACTCGCCCACAACCTCACCATCATAGCTGTCACGAAGATGAGGATTTGGGCCTATCGGGTGAAAACAATTACCAATGTTTTTAGTTTATGTTCTTATTATGAGGAAGGCAGACCAACTTTTAATGTTTAAGAGCAATTTATGTTGCTTTTGTGTTCCTAACTTTTGCTCGTTTTCCTGTCACATGGTTATTTTTCTTATGTAAGAGGACTTTATTTTTAGGGCTATTACTGCCTCAACTGTAATGAACACTTTTTTTTTCCAATTTGTCATTTGGCTTTGCTTATGATGGGTTTACCATGCAATTTTCTTTTCATGGTTTGACTTGTCTAATTTTTTTTAGTGGTTTCTGGATTAAGTCACAGTTAAAATGCTGTCCTCTAGAGCAATAGAGTAATTCAGTATTTCCAAAAGCTTTATTTTTTAATATTTAAGTGTTGACCTGTGCTGGGCACTGTGGCGCATGCCTATAATCTATTACTCAGGAAGCTGAGGCAAAAGGATTACAGATTCAAGACCAGAGGCAGACTCTGCAACTTAGTGAGACCTTGTCTCAAAATAAAAGATAATAAAGAGGCTGGACGTGCAGCTCAGTGGTAGAGCGCACTCCTCAAATGCACATGCCCCCCACAGTACTGCCCCCCCACCAGATTTTTTATTTTTTTAAAGAAAAGTATATGGGCTTGGATGTCACTTAGTGGTACAGTGCTTGCCCAGCATGCACAGGCCCTGGGTTCAGACCCCAATTCTAGGGGGGAAAATTGTCAATTTGGGTCCTTTGGAATATATACCGGTGTGATAATAAGTTATGGATCCAACCTAATCTTTTTTTCCCAGATGGTTACCTGGTAGTTTGAGGGCCATCAACTAAGCAGTTCATTTTTCCTCACTAGTTTGAGAGGGTGCATTGATCATATCCAATAAGGATTTAGCGCATTAAGTGGGTTCCATTTCTTGGGCCTATTTATACATATACCCATACCACAGTTTTAATTAGGCAGGCATTGTATTTTAACATCTGGGGTCTTGGTCCTCTCTCATTTCTTCCCTCACTTTCCCCCTTTTGTTTTAGTTTTCCTAGCTTTTCCTGTTTATTTTGCAGCAAGCTTTAAAAAATCCTTGAACCTACGGAGCACGCTAACACTGTCCAGCCAGAGTTCTCTCGAAGGCTGTACTTTAAACCATATGCAGTTATTGCTCCTCTAATTTGACTATCCCCCTGGTAAAGATCCTGGTTTTTATACTTCGGTTCAGTATTTCAATATTCTATTTGCTAAACAGACAATAGCAAATACAGGCACACCACGGTGCCCATCTGGTCAAATTTCATCTTGGTACTTCTACTTTAAGACTTAGCCTCCAAAAATGATGTGAAGCTTATCTTCATATAAAATCTTCATTTTCCTTCTCTATTATGAATTTTTTCCAAAAGTTAGACATCTGTCAAAGATTCCTAAGAAGGAGAAGGAGCCCTTCAGTAAGTAGTAAACTTATTAAACCAATATGCAGTAGATAAAAGTGCAAGAAGTTACCTTTAAAAACAAAAAGACTATCAACCCAAAGAATAGGACCTCACTGTGACTCACTGCTCCAGGAGCCAGGACAGCAGCAGTGAATAAGGGACAGGTATTGCTGGCACCATGCAGCTTATTCTTGTATAACTGAACCAAATTCTATTCCGTTTTATAGCAATTGTGTTCAAAGGGAAAATGGCAACCAAAGAGGACCTGTAGCACCCCAGAAAGGGTCTAGTGGCAGAGGTGGGAATGCATCACAATGCCTTTGGGACAGTGCCAGCAGGTGTGACAGGGGAGGTCATCCTGCCACCTGTTGGTCAAGACAGTCAGCCTCACTAGACAGCATTCTGGTGCCATGGCTCCTGCGGCTGTCCTGCACAGAACGTGCCTCCAGCCGGGTGAGTGCCCTGCCTCCTTTGACAGGTTTTTAACTCTGCAGACTTGCAGTCCAGACTCCAGGCTTGTGAGTTCACCAAGGGTGAGAACGGAGGACACTCAGCCGCACGTATGTGACAGCCCTGCCAAAGCACGGTTCCTCAGAACGCGCCTGTGATCACTTTAATAACGCCCTCACGAGCCCAGGCAGGGGCTGTCAGACGTCAGACTCATGAGGAAAGGTCTCAGCAGCAGGACTCAGTGGAAAGGGAAGACCCTGTGGACTAAAGAGAGGGGGCTCTGAACTCCAGTTCTGACTAGGCTGAAGTCCAGGGGAAGGAAGTCTGTTGTGGTATGAAGAGTCTAACATCTTGAAAGGTCAGGCAGCCAAGATCCCAAAGAAGGGCATTCTCATTGGCAAGGCCACACGGGCGAAGTCCAGCCACAGCTCCAGCATGGAGACGTGAGTACCCAGGCGAGGAGGAGGCAGCAGGATGCCAGCCGGAGCTGCTGAGGCCCTGGATCTGGAGACCTGGAGCCTGTATGTGACGACTTGGGCAGCCGGCTCAGATGCCACACTGAATGAACACAGCTCCAGACTACAGCCCAGAGGAGCAGGGCGCAGGTATGCGGGGCCCCACACAGGTCTTGGGGCACAGTGACGTGCACAGCAGACATCAGATGTTTTGACCTTTTGGTACAAGGTTTTTCACTTGTCCTTGCCAGTGGCCAAGAGGTGGGGTTAATATATGGGTGTTTCCAAGTTTATAGACAAGTAGGACCCACCTGTGTGAAGATGTGCCTAGTCCTGCGTAGCACAACAAAGACACTCAACAGAATTCCACTCCTGGTCCTCACTGTCCCTTTTTAAAGAACATTCCAACTGGGTTGTTAAGTCTTTAAGAATGCCACTGTTCTAGCATGCTTGAGGCCCTGGGTTCAGTCCCCAGCAACAAAAAGGGAAAACACATTTACTAGTGATTTCATTTTCTCAAGGCACTTCTGAAGCCCCCAGGATTGACTGATGCTTCTTCCTTTGTATTTCATGGGGTTAAGATTGGCTCAACACCAAGCCCACCAAGAGTGGCTGTGTTCAGTTTTGGTGGTGGAGGAATTTGGGAGGCACTAGTAAGTTTGCCTGATCTAAACAGAGGATTATGGGACCAGCCCAGCTATTATGAATGTGCCTGGTACACTCATGAGTTGGCAATAACTAAACGTGATTGGTGTGTATATTGTAACATGGCAGGTGTTCGTTATAGAAAGGAAATCTCTTGCAGGAGTTACACAGAAGCATTCACATGGAGCCTTTCAGTGCTGCATCAGACTTTGACATTGGTGCCACATTTTCCGGGATATCACCTCTTCCTCATGCACTTTTTTAACTTCCAGGTCGTCAGGGTTTTAATTGCACACTGCTTTAAAGCAAGAGGACTTCTAGGTCTCTAGAACCCCTACTGTTCAGTGTTCCGCCAAGGAAGCAGTCAATGAGGGAAGCTCAAGGGAACTCGGTTCTCCCTCCCCATGGTCCCTGCACAACCTCATTCGCCATAGGAGGGGTCTGACAGTGCCAAGTTTGTATTCCAGGATGTTGAAAACACACCCACACACCTTAGCAGTACCTGATAAAGGGGTGGGGGAGGGCAGAAAGGCTCTTAGAACATCTTCAGCCTTTCCAACAAAAAGCAATAGTTCACGTAAGGACAAGCTTTTATCATAAAAGCAGATTATGGCTTCCACTGGTTAATGCCGGGTATTTCAGTATTTCCGTTTTCTTGCCAGTAACAGAATTACATGTTTGGATGCTATAGAATGAGTACAGCAATTACGTTATTTTACTGATACAGCACTTTGTAAACACCCTCAGCTGCTGAAGGATGCAGGACTTTGTGACGATGTAAAGGAGCTATAGGCACAGGCGGCCTCAGCCTGAGTTCTGGCAAGTAGAGTAACAGTGTGGCCACCGTAGGGTTTCTTAACGCTGTTTAGAATAACAGCTGCTAGTGCTTCAGGCCACCTGACAATCAGTGCAGGTTTTGCTTCAGGGTAGAATTCTCCCTGACAAGAAACTACTTTAAATGGCAGGTGACCCAGACTGTTCCACGTTCTGAAAGACAGGATGCGGCGAGGGATTATAAAGGTGTCTACACGAACGGAAAACCCTGTCTTCTCCCATTTGAACACGGGATCCCGCTTTTCAGTACCATCAGAACAGGAGAAGTGGACTTGGCCCTGTGAAATCGGTGCCCAGAGCGAGTGTTCCTAAAGCCCAGGACAAGTGGCAGGTGGTCCTCGCTGGCCTTATCTCTGGTAGCAGCCATGGTCCTTCCTCTAGACCCTGAGGACACTGGGCAGAGTGTACCCAGGGAGGCTTGAGATTGGCACTTCCGTCTGAGAAGTCCCGTTTTGTAACACGTTTTTCACTTAGATGTCTGAATCCCTCCCCTCGGGCCGAGACTCATGTTAACATGCAGCTTCCAGTAGGCTGTTCCGAGAGCCACTTAAAATAAGGGGTGTTTTTTAAACTCGGCTGGATTATATAGGGAAACCAAGAGGATTCTGCAGAACCTTTCGGCTCAGTGGGGGACACGGGGGGGTATTTCTCATTAATGCCCCGTGGGAATCTTAGTCCCTCCTTGACTAGCAAATATTGCCTGAGGTGGGAAAGTGGTAGTCCTGAGGTAAAGGGTATCACCTTGCTGGGCTGAAAAACTGCAAAATCACTACGCATATAGCAGATGAGGTTTAATAGTGTAAGTCAACTACATTTCAAACAGTATCAGCTTATTATCATTGGAATGTATACATTAGTGCCCTGATGAAGTAAGTACCAAACTTTTGGCAAAATTTATGGAGACACTATACCTTAGAAAAACACTAACAAGCCAGGTACCTTACAGCCTGATGCTACTCTGTTTGAACCCTGCAGATGCAATCAGCTTGCTGGTTTTCCATTGCATTTTAAGTCTACCAATGTAGAGCTCAGAATCTGAGTGACCTTCACTGACCTTCCGAGGTAAGGATCTGAGGAATACTTTAGTCCAAAAGCCTTAAACTATTAGACTGTATATTCGACACTTTTAAAGTGAATTATGCATAGAAGTCTGTGCAAACTACAACATATTGCAATAACATTCAAGAAAAAACCCTAGTAGTATACTTTAGCATTATTATTAAAGTTATATAAAATACATCTTTATAAAAGTACAGCTTTTTTAAAAAAGTTTAAATTATACCCTCTGAAACAGCCAGGCTCACTTATTAGTACTAAAATAAGGCTCTATCAATCTAAATTATTGCTCAGTCCTGTGGAGCCATTAGAAAGCTTTAACAAAAATCAAGTCCTACTTCTTGAGGAAAAGTGCCCTAAGCACTCAGCTGCTGTTCTGTCTTCAACAGAAGTCTTCTGTGAAACTCTTCCAGAGGTGCTACCCTCGGGCTGGTTTGGCGGGATCCGAAGCTGAGTCTTGTTGTGAGGTCCCTGCCTGCGCCAGGAAGCTGTTATGTTGTTGTCCCCAATCATAGTAGTCTGGAGCAAAACTTTAAAAGAAAACAACAGTTGAGTGGCTTGGAATGTCATACTGTGAAAGTATGACATGTCTGGTCTGACTGCAAACAATCCCAAAGTCCTGGAAGCTGGCAGCCCAACCCCAGTGGGCAATAGGACCCTTGGGAACCCAGAAATCTGGTGTTACTAGAACCTGGAACAGTCTCTATGCAAAACACATGTTTTTAGCAACAAATTGTGTGGGATTCCAAGTGTGCGGGACAACTCACTACCTGTGTGTCTGGGAGGAATATTAGCAACCACTTGGTGGGCCATGGTGGGCCCAGTGGATCGCTTCTGATTCTGTTCTTTGTATTTGCTGCACCTGGGGACTGGTCTGCTTCCTTGTATTTTGCCAGCCACCACCTTTTGTTCTGTCTGACCCAGGAAACAGCAACGTATTTTCCTATTCCCAAAACAAAAACCCTTCTCAGAGGTCTTTTAAGAGATTTACAAGGAATTTCATCCCAGAAGAAAACAAATTTTCATAGAAATGTTAATGGTAAGTGTTCAGATTCCCAAAGGATTATAAAGGGTTAGCCTTCCCTCCTGGACAGGCTGGGGGAGCAGCGAGCTCGAGGTCGGTCCTCTGGGCTCCTAGACCCACAGGGTGAAAGAGGGACTTGATCATGGCTGAGGACAAGGGAAGGGAATCCCACAGGGCCCAGACTCCTGGGTGGGTCTCGTGCAGTGCCAAGTGCCTGGCTGTTGCTTCCTCTCCAGCTAGCTGCCTTGCCTTCCAAACTCCCTGGAAATTAGATAGCAGCCAGGGATGGCTCGTGTACCATCTCACATACTCCAGGTACGGCCGTTTTCACTGCTGGACTGCACTCTCAAAAGCATTCTGGGACACATCTCCATGCAGAGAGATATGTCCTATTAAAAGTAATGAGAGCACAGCGTAAGTGCAGGTGAGGCAACGTGGAGTCACAGGCCCATACAAAGTGCAGTGACCCAGCCTGTGCTGGAGCCATGTAGCAGCTATGTGGCATGGGACAAGTTGCCGTCTCTCCAAATGCGTCAAATATGGAGCAGCTAAAGTGAAAGGAGGATATGATGAAGTTAAGGAACAGAAGATTTCAAAAGGCAGCTCGAGAAGACAAAAATTAAAATGACCTGTGCAAAGAGCCAGAGCTAGAAAACCAAAAGGGAAGAACACTCAATCAAGAGGAACTAAAGAAAAAATTCAAGACTTGAGTGGCAATAGTGAAGGATTCTACAGGGAAAATACTAACTGACGCAGGACTCATCAAAAGAAGATGGAAGGAATACGTAGTCATTATACCAAAGAGAATCGGTAGATGACCAACCCTTTCAAGAAGCTGCATATGATCAGGAACCAATGGTACCAAAAGATGAAGTGGAAGCTGCCTCGAAGGCATTGGTGAAATACAAGGCTCCAGGAACTGATGGACTACCAATTGAGATGTAGCTCTGGAGGTGCTAACTCGTTTATGCCAAGGGATTTGGAAAACAGCTACCTGGCCAACTGACTGGAAGAGATCCAACTGAATGTGGAAATTATCAAATGATATCATTAATATCACACACAAGCAAAATTTTGGTAAAGATCATTCAAAAGCAACTGCAGCAGCACACAGACAGTGAATTGCTGGAAAATCAAGCATTGCACTGGAAAAATGTGTTGCAAAAGACCTCTTTCAAGTGCTGAGAAGCAAAGATATCACACTGAAGATGAAAGTTTGCCTGACTCATGCCATGGGTTTTTGTTGACATCATATGTTTATAAAAGCTGAACATTGAATAAGGAAGACAGGAGAATTGATGCTTTTGAATTATAGTGCTGGAGAGGAATATTGAATATACCATGGACTGCCAAAAGAATCAACAGCTCTGTCCTTGAAGAAGTACAACCAGAGTGCTCCTTGGAAGCAAGGATGACTATACCGCGTCTTACGTATTTTGGACACGTAGTCAGGAGGGACCAAATCCTAGAGAAGGACATCATTTTTGGGAGAGTGGCAGGTCAACAAAAGAGCCTCAGATGGATTGACACAGTGTCTGCAACAATGGACATAAGCACAGAATCAGAGAGTGTTTTGTTCTGTTGTACACAGGGTCACTATGAGTCAGACCCGACTCAACAGCACCTAACAACAACAAATATTAGTAAGCGCATTGAATTGTCACAAAGACTAAATGAGGTGACATTTATGATATAAAATTTTAAGGCCATTTAAATGAAAACTTCAATTAAAAAATGACATTCAAATTTTAAAATCTGGTCCTTGTAATAAGTGAATACCACTCAGTGCATTCTCTGGCTTTAGAACATGACTAAAGACATCTGTCAGGATTTCCCAGATCATGTCCCACTGAATGATCCCATGGTCAGGTGGTCTGTCTCCTTCTGGAAGAATCAGTACACGTCAGCATGTTATAAGCGCTGAGAAATTCTATAATTAAAAATGTGATCTTTCCATACCATCATATCCCTTCATTTGCCTGGCTTAGCTGTTACAGAAACACTGTAATGAATATTAGTGCTGGAGGGGCCTGAACCCTTGTCGGTCCTTCCTCATTCTGAATGTTTACTAAGTGAACCAGCCCCCACCCTCACCAAGGGTGGGTCTTACCTTCCCTGAAGCCCCGGAGGGGGGATGTTCCAGGCAAGGTCATCATCACTGTCGTATCTTCTAGGGTTGTCAAAGAAATAAGATCTGGGGCTGAATCCATGGCTGGGCACCATCCCTGGGCTGGTCTAGAAGGGTAAGCATTGGGCACACTTCAGATAGGGCAGGGCGCACCCTGCAGCTGGAGGGTTCAGGGCAGTGGCACTTATGCCAAAGAGTAACCTTTCATCAGGGTGGACGAACTATTGGTCTTGCTTGCTACAGTGACTCATCAGCATTTGAATCTCCCATAGAAGATGCCTGAATTAGCCAACCTAGATAGCCCATTTGGATATAAATCTGTGTAATCAGGTAGGCATTCGTAATCAATGACAGAATCACTCCAGAGGGTTTCTTATCCCATTTCCTGCCTATAACTGTGCCATCCTGGCAGCAGCCTGAGCCACTACCAGCTCTCTGTCGAGGGCCCTGGGTGAGCTGTGTGCATCCCCTATAAGTGTCCAGGGACAAAAAGAGAGGGAGGAGGAAAGAAACAGATCAACCTGCAGGGCAGCTGCTTCCTGGGTTTAGAGCAAGAGCTGCAGCCTATTGGTGGGCTCTGTTCTATGATTTCCCCCACACACACTGTGCTCACACTGGCAAATCAGTCCACTCACACCTTTGAGCTTACAGATCAGTGAGTCAAAACTGTCTTCTTGCCCATGGCTGAGTGCTTTGTGGAGCAAGGCTCCCAGAAGCTCCCTCACTCCACCTAGTTTTGCATCTTCCGTCTCGCCCCCATAAAGACATTTACGTAAAGTTGGTTGAGCAGAAATGTGCCCCAGCTGGGGAAGTGGATTTGGCACCCTTCACAGTCAGGCTCTGACTTCCCATGACCAAATTACCTTCCTCTGTTTTCCTTTGCTAAAAGAACAGTTTGCGTATTTTGTGTACTGCAAGTCGGGGCTCAGAATAATAGTCTGTGTCACGTGGAGAAAAATAGTTAAATCACTTTCCCAGGAACACAGTCCCCTGAAAGGAAACCTAAGGGAGAAGGAAGTCCCAACAAAGCTGCCATGGGAGTTCTTACAACAGGATGGCAGAGGCGCGCTCTACTGGAAAGCAAAGAGAAAACTCTGACGGCAGGTCTCGTGAGCAGAACTAGCTGTGTGCAAACGTAAGACGGTGTGCTCACCAGGTCCTTTGCAGGGTTTCTAACTCGGAAGAAGTAAACTACCAAGGAGGTAGGTAAGAGTTCCCACACAAAGAGGACCACTCCGAATACCACATAGCCAGCGTCACCCAGCTGGTTCTTCAAATCCGCCTGTTGAGAGAGGGAGAAACTGAGTCACAACACTGGGGCAAAGGAAACGTGCTGGAGTCGGTTCCTCCTGACATGAGAAGCATCTTGTTGTGCACACTGAAATCCAGCACTAGTAATGGTCTGGGTTTCAGCTGGAGGGTTATTTAAGTCATTTGGGATGGATGATTATCTTTCTCAAAATATTCAGAGACAAACTATTACTTCAACCCCCCCCCCACTCGTGTGCAACTTAGCTTTCTTTTCTTCAATAAATATTGAGACTTAGGTTGTATCCTGTGTGCTTTATTCTGTTTTCTGGCAGTGCACCCCAGTCCTGCCTCCTAAGTGCTTGGGAGCAAAATGGAACTGTTGGCCCTTAGTCTCACCCCTAGAATAAACACCTGTTTTTAAACTTTCCTTCACACAAATCACACCCTGTTCTGACTCTCTAAAGCTACTGCAGGCTACCTGTCCACAAAACATCCTCAGCACCCCGGCATCTACCTTCTGGCCCAGGGAGACAGCGGAAGGGGCTGGGTGATAGCATGTTCTCCTCCCTCCCACAGGCAGAAGGTCCGTAAGAAAAGGGGAGGTGGGCGTGGCAAAGAAGGGGGTGCACTGAAGCTGAGCCACAAAGGGCTGGTCCCCTCCGCTGGGTCCTGTCACCTTCTCTAGTGCATCCTGTGCAGAGCACAGTAGGCAGACATCTGCCCCACTCTCCAGAGCAATGGTGCACAGACTTCACACCCCAAATTTCACCTGTGCGCAGGTCAGCCCACTGCCTACACAATGCACAGGTATAGGGAGCCACCAACAGCCCCTAGAAACACAAGCATTTCAAAAATGGACCATACTCTAAACCCATGCTATTTAGAAACACTTGATTACAAGAAAAATGAAATAATTAGTAAGACTAAATCTTCAGTTTTTTGTTTTGTTTTTGCAGCACTGGGGGTTGAACCCAGAGACCACTGAGCTGTGCCCCCAGCCCTTTTTTTTTTTTTTTTTTTTAACTTTTTTGAGACAGGGTCTCACTAAATTACACATCCAGCTTCTGGTCTCAAACTTGTGATCCTCCCGCCTCTGCCTCCTGAGTCGCTAGGATTACAGGCGTGCGCCACTGCACCCGGCTAAATCTTTGCTGTTTAACAGACCTTCAGTTTGTGAAGATGATAAAGGTCTAGAGGTGGAGGGTGGTGACAGTGGCACAACGTGACTATACTTGATGCCACTGAAGTGCACTCAAAAAGCTGCTTAATGGTAATTTCGTGTGTCTTCCACAGTATAAGCTCATGAATGATGGCTGTAAATCTATCACGGTTCATGTGATTCGTCATGCATGATGAATGCAACTCCAATGGCCACGTGTAAGGTTCAGGTATTTAGCTGTGTGATACTCTTTCAGAGGGCACACCTGCGCCTGCATAGCCTTGCCCAGCTTTTCCCAGCCAGCACCTGTGGCACCTGTTGTATTACTGCTGCTATTCAGTCCTTTCAGGTGCTAACACCTCGCCTGCACCCCTGGCGACGTTCCCCTGTCCTCACAGCTTTAGCTCACTGTGATCATTTTATTCTTCCCGCCACCGTCTTAAATCAAGCCCAGCCTGATCGCTGCTGGGTGGATTTATACATAGTCAGGCATTCACCAGTTTTCCAGGTAAAGCTAAAGAGTATCTGCAAATCAATAGAGCCCTACTAGAAAGCCCATTTCTCCACTGGACTGGGTTATCTGTGTGTCTCTGCCTCGGTGGACCATAAACTCCCACAGAGCAGGGAAGGAACCCGTTCATTCTGTGTCATCCACACCTTGCAGGAAGCCATCACTATTTGTGAGTGAATGCCACCCTGTTCTCACCCTTGTTTCCTCTGAGCTCTGATAAGCATAGCTGGCACCTGCCACCCCACTACCTTTGTTCACTTGCTTTGTAGTTTATAACTTGGGGATTTGTAGACTGCATTTAAGAGAGTCATTGAGACCACTGGTGCTGTGAGCTTTTCCCAAACCTTAATATCCTCCGCACTTTTGTCAAGGCTTTCCTAACCACTGCACATACTCTATCAAATAAGTCTCATAACCTCATAGTTTTAGGTATCTGCTTAAACCTGGATACAATTTATCTTCCCAAATTCTATCCTTTATGAGCATCATGTCACATACATGTGGAAGCACTGCTTTAAAAATACTTGGCCAGACCCCTGTGAGGGGAAAGGGGGAGGACGTGTGCACGTGAAGACATGCGTACACACAGCTAACGTGGCTTCCTCAGAAGACGCGAACAGAACAAGGCAGGCACCATGGCCCCGACAGCTGAGGATGCAGGTATCACACGGGACACCTCTCTCGGTCGCCTCGCTATTCCACGGCAGAGACAGGGAGCTGGTACCTCCGCTGCGTGGAGTGCCACAAAGCAAATGGCCCAGCCAGGGAGCACCTGGTGCGCCCCACTAACCTGGTCTGATACGTTGTACCAGTCGTAGTCGAAGGAGTGGACGTTCATCTGAGAAAAGGACAGGATGAACAGGTTGTAGCAGGCCCGCGAGGCGTACAGCAGGATGACAGTGACCCCGGTGGCTGTCACCTGGCACACGGAGGAGCCCTGGAAGAGAGCCGGCAGCGTGGGCCACCCCAGATCCAGGACATCAGCCCCTTCCCTGCCCCTCATCTGACGTCACCCAGTGAGCTCCGCACCCCTAGGCCTTGAGCCCCTCAAGTTCCACTTCCCTGACCTAAGGCCTGGGACAGGGGTGAGAGATGCTCAACAGGGTTAAATATGAGCATTTGCCCAAGGCCGAGGTCTTTCCAGCCACATTTGTTGTTAGGTGCCCCTGAGTCAGTATCCGACTCACAGCGACCCTGCGTACAACAGGCAGGACACTGTTGTCAGTGCTTCTCTGCTGTTCATAGGGTTTTCAACAGCGGATTGATTTTTGGGAGTGGGTTGCCAGGTCCGTCTCCCACATGTCAGAGACTTACCTGTTAAATTTCTAACTGCTACTGCTCAGCTCCGTGTTCTCTGGGTTGACAGACAGCAGGGGAGCCCAGGCCTTGGCTCGGGGAACACAGCCTCGGGGACACAAGGGGTTGGGAGAATGCACTGCACACAAAAGTCCAGAGCCTTCTAGGCTGGGAATTCGGGAGACGGTGTGGGAATCTGACTTGTGCCTCACTTTGTGAAGCTCTTAATTTCTAAAGCCGGTTAAAGGACCCCTAGCTAAAATATGGGAGAAGAACCCGGCAACCCACTCCCAAATATCAATCCACCATTGAAAACCCTATGAACAGCAGAGAAGCAGTAACAATACTGTTTCGTCTGTTGTACGTAGGGTCACTATGAGTCGGATACCAACTCGATGGCACCTAACCTAACAAGCTAAACAGATAACATGACCAAAAAGAGTAACACTGATTTTTGAGTTTTGCATGTGGGAGTCATTAACTAAATCTAAAATACTATTTCATTTCGCTAGTGGTTCTTTGTTAGCTGTGTGCCACCTGCTAATGGTATTTTGACAAGCAATGTTTTAACATCTTCTGTTCAAAATTACAGTTTTGTTTTTTAAAATCTTTGACTAGCCCCTGTATGGGAGACAAGACAATAGAGAAAAGGCAAAACGACGCCTCAAAGTCATCAGAATTCGTCAGCAAAAGACCTCTGCCCCCCTAACTCGCAGGTGTCACAGGAGTTCAGCTGAACCCAGGACCCCTGTGAGGGCTTCACATTCCTGAAGTTAGAGGCGGAGGTTTTCGTCTTCTGGTTACTTCTGAAGACACCGTTTTGGCTTCAGAACCATCCCACAATCTGCAGACCAAAGACACATTTGGGCCCCACGGGCGGGAGGCAGACAGCCAGCAGACCCGCCGCGGGCTCTGCGTTCAAAAGCAGGAGCCACTTTGCAAGTGCAAAGGCCAGGCCCAGAGAGGTGGAGTGAGCGGCCCCCACTGGGCTTCTGGGGTCAG
Source organism: Pedetes capensis (assembly GCA_007922755.1). Classification (NCBI taxonomy): domain Eukaryota; kingdom Metazoa; phylum Chordata; class Mammalia; order Rodentia; family Pedetidae; genus Pedetes; species Pedetes capensis. The sequence goes on from VMDO01000825.1 coordinate 241,340, forward strand.
GCTCCCAGTCCATCACAGGGAGAGACTCGGGGATCTGGCTGGCCAGAGCATCTGGGGACCAAAAGCGCACTGCCTTTTTTATAACTCTGGGGACAGGGAACGTGAAAACAGAGTCCAGGCCTTGAGGAGCCACCCTGGAAGCCAGGGACAGTCAGGGATTCCCCCTGTGCCCGGTTGGCTCCATCTCTGAGGGGCCCACGAGTCCAGGGCTGGTTCCTGCTGCTAAGGAAGACTGCCGAGGGGCACAGCTGTCAGGCAGGAGCCTCAATGGCAGTCACCGCAGCTGCGCAACACAAGAGGCCATGGGCCTGGGCCCTCGACAGCCAGATGAGTCTTAGCTCTGCACTGACTAGCAGTGGGACCTGGGATGAGCCTCTTGACCTCTCTGTGCCTCCATTTCCTTAACCACAACACAAGGCTGATAGGATCCCTGCCCGCACAGAGCCAGGGGGGTGACATCAGTTCACGCGCACAAAGTGCTTTCGAGGGGCAGGGAACACAGCCAGCACCAGGTCCACATTCAGTAGTGGTACTGATACAATCAGTCCATCTAGTCCTTCAAAAGGTGGGATAGCCGGGCATGCTGGTACACGCCTGTAATCCCAGTGGCTCGGGAGGCAGAGGCGGGAGGATCTCAAGTTCAAGACCAGAGGCAGTCTGCATAACTTAGCGAGACCCTGTCTCAGAAAGTAAAAAGATGGGCTGGGGGTGCAGCTCAGTGGTCCAGGACTTGCAGAGCATGCAAGCGCGAGGCCCTGGGTTCAAACCCCAGTACCACACACACACAAAAAAAAGGTGGGATAAATCAGGGGTCCCTGTTAAGAACCTGGCTTCACAACAAGGTGAATGGCGGGCGAGAGGGGCAAAGCTCTGCCTGTATTTACAGCTGCTCCCCCTTACTCGAACTGAGTTATCCTGAAACCATCCTGGCCCTCCCATCTGTGGAAAAATTATCTCCCATGAAACTTGTCCCTGGGACCACAAAGGTTGGGGGCCCCTGGGTTAAACAACAGTAGCTCTGAACCAGAGACTGCGTGTCTGCTGGGGATTCTGCACACCCCAGCACACTTTCAGCCTTTCAGAACGGAACACTTCATGCAGACAAAGTTCAGTGAACTACACAGCCCTGTGATCTTGGCAACCACAGTCTGGCCAATCATTACAGGAATACAGGTGTGAAAAGGACTTGTTAGATCCTGTTTGCAAAGCAGGCAGCTATTTTTAGAATGAGTTTCATGGGAGGAACCCTGACCACATTTGCCCCCTACCTTGGACTCCAAGTAAATGTTGGCCAAGGACATCTTAGAGATTTTGTAGAGGCAGATGGAGAGGGAGACGGCGCACAACACGAAGAGCGAGTCGTTGATGGCCACTCGCACCGAGACGATCACCTTCCTCTCCCAGTGTCCCGTCTTCACCAGCACAGCGCAGGTCAGATTCACCAGCAAGAACACGAGGCTGATGAAGAGCGAGGCCAGGTAGAGGGGCAACCTGGGAAGGATGAGAGAGAAACTTACGGCACCCGTTCCTGCCTGCTGACTGCAGTCCAGGTCAGCCTAGAAGGAAGCTGTTACGCTATGCTTTGATTAACTGCTAGAAGCAAGAGTTTGGACTTTGGCAGTAGACATTCCCAGGTTCAAATTACAACTGGCCACAGAGCGTGGCCCCAGAGAGCGGGTAAGGACTGAGGGCTTGTGCGTGTTGGCTGCCTCGCCTTAGCACCTCCTGAATGCTCCCTGTGCACAGGGACAAGGACAGGCCAAGCGTGAAGAACTCCAGCAGAGGGAGAACTCAAGGAGAACGTGCACAGCTCTGCACCGACAGGCTCAACGTGGATGAAGTGGACAAGATGCAAGCTCTTGAGCCTTAGCTTCATCACCTGCAAAGGAGCCTGTGGATACCTACCGTACAGGCTGCTTACAAGATTAAGTGAGACAGTGCTCGGTCTGCCCTCTATACCCACCAGGTCGCAGATTCAACCAGCCAAGGACCAAAAATACGTTCTTAAGTTGCACCTGTGCTAATCATGCACGGACTCTTCCTAAATAATATAGCATAATAACTTTACACAGCATTTACATTAGGTATTACAAGTAACTCAGACATGATGTGAGGACTGGGATTTAGCTCAGCTGGTAGAGCGCTGCGCTGCAGTCTCTGAGGTCCCGAGTTCAATTCCCAGCACCGCAAAAATGAGAGAAGGACCTGGCAATCCACTCCCAAGTATATCCCGAAACAGCCATTGAAAACCCTACGAGGGTCACTATGAGTCGGATACTGACTCAACGACACCTAACAACAACAGATATGATGTGAAGTGCACAAGGAGGACATATGCAGGTCACACGCAGATACTACCCCACGCTACCTGACTCGAGAATCCACAGATTCTGGTATCTGACAGGCACGTGGAACCAAACTGCTGCAGATACCAAAAGAGGGCTGTATTTGTGTAGTGCAGTTATTTTTATAATGAATTTTGCTCCCCAAAAGCCGCTAACGAAGTAGAGTCCAGGGATCACTCACCATTAATAAAGTTCTTATTGGGATTAAAAATCTGCCACAAACCAGGTGCCATGGCTCCTTCCTGTAATCCCAGCAACTCGGGAGGCTAAGGCAGGAGGACGGCAAGTTCAGGGGCTGAAGCAGCCTGCTCAATTTAGCGAGACCCTGTCTCAAAATTTTACAAAGGGGCGGGGCGAGGTGGCGCATGCCTGTAATCCCAGCAACTCGGGAGGAGGAGACAGGAGGATCGCAAGTTCGAGACCAGAGGCAGTCTGCGTAATTTAGCGAAACCCTGTCTCAAAAAGTCAAAAACTGGGCTGGGGGTGCAGCTCAGTAGTCCAGCACTTGCAGAGCATGCAGGCGCAAGGCCCTGGGTTCAACACCCAGTACCGAAAAAAATTAAAAATAAAAAAAATAAATAAGAATTTTACAAAAGCGTGTGTGGTGCAGCTCAGTGGCAGGAGAGGAGTCACAAGAAAAAGCATCCTGTCCGAGCCCTCAGTGTGTGCTGCTCTCATCTCTGGGGGACACTACTGTCAGCTGCTCCACCCTCCCCTTTCTGGGAGAACCTGACATGGCAAAATGAACCGCCCCAGGCGCCTCCTGGCACAGCCTTGTGCCGCAAAGGGAAGACGCGGGGCCCAGGCAGCTTGGGGCTGGGAAGGTGTGACAGCCCAGATGGCATGTGGCCCAGAGGGAGGAAGAGTCCAACATGCAGAGGGTCCTGGGTCTGGACACTCAGAGGCAGGGGTGGAGGGTGGGGAAGAAGACGGGGGACACAGGCTGAGCAGCAGGCAGCAAGTGCCCCAGCCAGGGCACTGTGCAGACAGAGGCACCGCAGACGCAGAGCCTCCTGGAGCTGGGGAAGGAGGCGCTGTGGGGACCTGGTGGCACCAGGAGCCACCCCCACCCAGCACGGGCTGCAGTGTGAGCCGCGTCCCCTGGGCTGTCTGAGGGGCCCCGTGACACTCGGAGCTCCACTGTGGATCGTGACACGTGCAAAGTTTTTGTTTGTTTTGTTTTATTTGCGACAGGATCTTGCTAAGTAGCTCAGGCTAGCCTCGAACTTATGATCCCCCTGCCTCTGCCTCCCAAGTGCCAGGATCATAGGCAGGCATCACAGGGCCATCCCTCCATGCTTTTTAAGGGTAGCAAACATCTTTGGAAGAGGGACGTAAGTGATCAACGAGGCCAGCGTCCCTGCTAGGGCACCATGGCTGATCGAGGCCCCTCCGTGGTCCTGCTGTGGCTGCGGGTGTTCCACACCCCTGCCCTGTTCACCTCCACAACACACTGCCCCCTTTCTCAAGTCTCCATGACCAGGCATCTCCCCGCACGGACCCTGCGCTTTGGTGGGGGAGGATTTCTCCTCCCTGGAAATGGCGAAGCCCGTGTGGTACCATGGGGCCCACAGCAGGGCGGCACCAGGAGACAATGGCATTTGTGGGCCTCCCCGGGCCAGCCCCCAGCCTCCGCTCCAGAGCACAAAGCAGTCAGTGTGCCAGCTCAGGACACGCATGCAGCTCTGAGCACGGAGTCTGGCTTGGGGAGCTGGGGTTTTTCTCTGTTCTCCATGATCTCACAGGGAGGAAAAGCAGCACCTGTGGGGAGGGGCAGGCCCTGGGGAAGCACCAAAGACCTGCACTCTGGTCCCTGGGGAAGCCCTGTTTTGCCTAGCGAGTGCTCCTTTACTGAGCTGCACTCCCAGCCCCTTTTTTATTTTGAGATAGGATCTCGCCAAGTTGCACAGGCTGGTTTTGGCCTCAAACTTGTGATCCTCCTGCCTCAGCCGCCCAAGACCCTGGGATCACACACGTGTGCCGTGGCACCTGGCTGAAACTACTACTTTTCAACCCAAACCATAGGAGTCAGGACAAAGAGCTCATCCTGCCAAAATGAGAGAAAAGATGAAAGGAAAACAGAATCAGGTGACCGGCATCTGGGACAGGCATTTTGCTGGTGACTCTAGTGGAGTCAGCATGACTGGCCAGGAAGTGAGAGGCAGACACGCATTGGTGGCTGCCGCTCACAGACGCTCTACCTGGCTGCGTGTGCTCTGGACGCTGCCAGCTCAGCCAACACCCCCTACCATTTGGGGGTGGGGAGAGTCAATGGATTGTAGTTGTTTAAATTCCTTCTCTTATATCCTGGATTTCTTAAAGAAAGGGAAATGCAAAGCCTGGTTCATATTTTATATTCACTAAGAAGCAAAGATGGAACCAACCAAGATGTCCATCAACAGAAGAATGGATTAAAAAAAAAAAATAAAAAATAAAAATAAAAAAAAAAAAACTGTGGTACATATACAGAATGGAATATTATTCAGCAATTAAAAAAAAAGAATGAAATAATGCCATTTGCAGCAAAATGGATAGAACCAGAGACTGTCATCTTAAGTGAATGAACACAGGCTCAAAAAGAGAAATACCATATGTTCTCACTCATGTGGGAGCTGAATCCTACTTAAAGAAGGAAAAAGTATACATATGTAGATATATATAAAAATGAACAATCAAACTTAGCTAAGAAGGGAAACTATAAGCAGTGTAGAAAGGAGGGAGGGGATTAGCAAGAGGTTATGGGAGGTGGGAAGGGGAGGGGAAATAATGTAAGGGGATAATGGGGGAGAGGACATCGCAATGTAAATGATGCAACTTTACAAATACATGGGAAAAATAATGGAATGTAACCCATAATTCCATATGAATTTTACTACGTACTAATCAAAGCACTAATCAAAGGGTTCCGTAAACTTTCCAAGTTGATGAAAGTGTAACCAAACGATGTAACAGCTGCACAATGGAAACAGCAAATAGTGTATTACTCTGTACCCCACCAACCTTTATCAATAAAGCGGGGGAAATGCAAAGGTGGAGAGACCACACTTGAAAATAATTAAAAACCAAAGTATGAGGACCCCCATCCCAGCATCCACATTTCCTGAGCCAAAGAGATTAAAAGACATCTGCCCAGGAGGAAGAAAGCTGAACCCCACTAGTGTAGGGCACTGCCTAGAGAGGCAGTTCACCCCAGGGCCTATCTAGGCTCCCTTGGAGGACTAAGGCTTGTTCCCCAGGCAGTCACCTTCGCCCTACATCCTGAAACTCAGGGTTGTCGAGCTCCCCAAGATGGCTCTGGCATCTATTCCCTTGCCTCCGCCCCCTCGACACGGATTGGCTGTTTCCAAACCCCAGAACGGCTCCTGACTGGACTGTTCTGGAACCACCCCTGATTGGCTACTTCTACAAAACCAAATTTGAATATCCCCTCTGATTGGCTGAAACCCGTATGAGGTAACTGCCTCTGATTGGTCCCTGGCAAGCCCCAGAAGAGTATATAAGAGCGGTACACGGAGCAGTCTGGGTCCATTCCATTGACCGGGACAGACAAGGAAGAAATAAAGAGCTGTTAGAGCAGAGAACTCGAAGTCTTCATTGGGAAGAAAAGCAGCAAGGGGCAGCCCTGGGCAGAAGTCTCTGAACCTGCCTTTTTCAAGGCTTCTCAGAGCAGCCGTGGGCATAAGCCTCCTTTCCGGGAGGCGCGGCTCCTGGTTGCCCAACTCCCCCTCACCAGAAGACGGGTCTTTGGCTGCTGGTCCCTGCTCACGGCCGGCCGGAGCGAATCCAGCAGCAGGGCGACGCCCCACACACTAGCGCCAACTCCAGCAAAGCTCCGAGCTGACTGGCCTGCGAGGGAAAGCAGGGCTTAAAGAACGGAGTGGTCCTTGGCTGGGCTCAACAGGAATTATCTTCAACAATGCAGAGTAGCTACAGGGAGAGCTTGGGATGGAAAGTTGCGACTAGTTCTGGGCTCATGGTTTATGTTTCATTTCACGTGAGTCATAATCGAATTAGGGAAGCTGGCCTGTTTAGACGCCAGCATACCAGAGCATCTCTAGGGATAAACGGGAGCCTGCAATGTCCCCAGTGGCATCTAGGTTAGAAGAGATGGGGGGTTAAATACATGAAAAGGAGGCCATGTCTACATCTGAGTGATTCCTAGAGTCTCTTTACATTCGGCAACGAAACTATCAGTTCTGATTCAATCGGCTCTTCTCCCTCAAACCTCAACTTCTGCTTTAAGAAATCCCCACCTTAGCTGGGCATGATAGCACAGGCCTGTAATCCCAGCGGCTGGGGAGGCGGAGGCAGGAGGATCGCAAGTTTGAGACCAGAGGGAGTCTGCGTAACTTAGCGAGACCCTGTCTCAAAAAGTAAAAAAATGGGCTGGTATTTAATTATATGGTATTTATGGTATTTAATTATACACCTGGTCATCCCCCAGTAGCCACAGGGAATTGGTTTCAGGACCTACCCCCTAAACACCAACATCCATGGATACTCAAGGCCCTTCTATGAAAGAGCATAGTATTTGCATCCAGACTACACACATATAAATGTATAAATTGTTTCTAAATCGCACACGATACCTGATACACAACACGTAAACAGTTACACTCTATGGTCTAGGGAGCCATGACAAAGAACACCTGTAAGTGTTTAGCACAGAGGCAAGGTTTTTCTGAAGATTTCTGATCCACAGTTGGTTGAATTCGTGGATGTGAAACTCAGAATACAGAGGGCTGATTCTATTTAATATGTGCATTTTTACATATTTTAGGCCGCATGTTAACAAAATAATCTCATTTTAATCCATGAAGGTCACAGCCACCTTTCCGGCCCTGTGTGCCCACGTGGTGGGGTGCTTCTGAGGGTCCCACCATGACACCCCGACTTGTGCAGCAACCCCCCCCCCAGCCTTTCCTCCCTTTGCTTGATCTTTCTCCCTTGACTTGTTTTGAGACAGGGTCTCACTGTGTAGCCCTGGCTGCCCTTGAACTCACGATCCTCCTGCCTCAGCCTGAGCGCCAGGATCCCAGGTGTGCATCACCATGCCTGCCTCAAATGGGACCATTCTGTGAGCCACTGGCTCTCAGCACTGGGGCGTTAGACACCCCTGTGGAACCTGGAGAAAGCTACCTCTCTCCTCAGGAAAAGTGTGCGCTGCCATCTCCTCCCACAAACTGGGCACCTAACTGAAGGAATCCCTGCCAGCGCACAGGCCTCCCTGGGGCACCTAGTACAAGCTACTCCTCTTCCACAGAATGTCTGTGACCCCCGCGGTCCATAGTGGCCCACAGCAGAGATGGTCCACAGGACTGGCATGTCATATTCACTGCTTTTCCCAGTTCTGCGTATTTTCCTGTTGCTTAGGACATCTTTACAAAGACAGTGTCCACTCCCCAACCTTCCCCCACCCAATGTTGTTGTTAGGTGCCATCGAGTCAGTATCCGACTCATAGTGACCCTTCATATGGTTTTCAATGGCTGTTTCAAGATTGCCTTGGGAGTGGGTTGCCACGTCCTTCTCCCATTTTTGTGGTGCTGGGAATTGAACTCGGGACGTCAGAGACTGCAGCGCAGCACTCTACCAACTGAGCTAAATCCCAGCGCCACCCCCCCTCAACAGGTAAAACAGAACACTGTTTGCTGGGAGTGAATGATGCCCAGTGAGCTGCTGTGTGACAAGTTACGAGGGCTGTGCGACAGATGGCGGAGCTCTGGAAAACAGCACCTACCGCCTGCCAGTGGCTAGGGACAGCAAGAGCAGGTGACCAGGTACAGGGTGGGGCTGCAGGGCAAGGAGCTCCCACAGCTGTGCCTGCACTGCACACTGGCTTCGCCAGGGGAACCTCCTCCTCCTGCACAGGCCCTGGACCTGTCACATGCCTCCCTAAGGTTTATACGCAGCCCACCTGCCTTCTTCCACCCCTTTCCTCCCTGGCTGGGAAAGACACCAGGCTCTTGTCTGAAACCCAGTAAGCACACAGCAGGATCCGGGAGTCGTATGGGAGTGGTATCAATGTAGCAACTCTCAGGGCGGTAGAGACAACGTGTGTATGCAAATAGCTGGCATGCAGGACCTTCACAGGACTGTGTCTGGGGTTGACAGAGGAGCCACATGTGCACACCCCAGCTGGAGAAAGAGACGTCACATGTGAGAACTTTCACCTTCTGTCACAGAGAGTGACCGCCGGCGCACTTACCGATATTTGAGTAATTCTGGAGAATATTTTGACTTGGCTTTGAAAATCACCTGCAATGACAAAAAAAAAAAAAAAAAAAGGCAGGTTGGGCGATGTGATGACACCAACAAACTGTCACCACCCCTTGAGATTCCCCTTCCTTTACTCCCAGGTGCCTGCGTTGTGCAAGGATGTTTCTTGTACAAGTGTTTGTTTTTTCTTTAAATTGGAAATTTTTAATGTACACCTTAATGTGATTAATTCTGACATGCTTTTCATTGTGACATTTCCATATATGCATTTTATTGTACATTATTCACATAGGTTCCCCCTTATCCTCTTGTATGCTTCCTCCCTCCATCCCACCCCATCATCAAAGACTTCTCTACCATTTACTTGTCTTTTTATGGTAATATTTTTCTATATACCCTTGGGTTCCAGTTCTATTTAAGATAGAAACTTTTTCTGTAGTGAACTTTCTTTTTTCCTTGTCAGAACTATTACATGCATTTCCTGTGCAAGTGTTTTTAAGCTGCGCAAAATACAAAAAAAAAAAAATTTAAAGCAAATGTATTTAACCGTGCTTAATGTAATTAAAAAAGAAAAGGATTGCTCTGCCCCAGCCAAGTATTTTTCTTATTTCAAAATTCTCACTTAAGATGAACAGTCCAGCCTGTGTGAGAATTATCCCTGGCACCAAGTCATTGGGGCCGGAATGTGGCACCTGTGTGAGCCTCCAACTGTGCAACATAGTTAAAGTTGTGAAACATCTTTGGATTACAGGGATACTGAGCTGGACTGGTTTCTCCAAGAGAAATAGCACGCGCTGCAACTTCTCAAGAGTTGCTCCACAATCGTGGAAGTGCCCAGGCTTGATGGGCACAGACGACGGCCAGGCAGAGCCCTGGGGAAGGTGAAGAGAGGGAAGGCTTCTACTCAGGCAGTAGCACCCCAGGTGGGCGTGAGCAGGGAGATTCGAGGCCAGAGGCTGTTGGGGGCCGGGGAGACAGGCGCGCAGGTGCACGTGAGCCTCGGATCACTGGTGTGTAAAGGATGGCACTGTGAGAAGGGAAGACAGAGTGGGAGAGCAGAGAGGAGTGGGGATCGGTGAGGCGTAGGAGCCCCCCATGCCAGCCAGTGTGGACCCTTACCAGCATCCCTCCAGCCCCTGAAATCCCCCTTCTTCTTTCTATTCTGATGAGCTTAACTTTCTTAGCTTCTACAGAAGTGAGACCACGCACAACCTGTCATTCTGTGCCTGGCTTACTCCGTTCAGCATAACGCCCTGCAGCTCCCTGCTGGGCAAAGTCTCAGACACCTGATGTCTGTGTGGCGGCTGTAGCTGACAATCCTGCATCCGAGCCACACGCCGTGGCCACAACTGTGATCCCAGAGACTTGGGAGGCAGAGGCAGGAGGATCAAGAATTGGAGGCCAGAGGCAGCCTGTGTAACTTAGCAAGACCCTGTATCAAGGTAAAAGATAAGGAGGCGAATGCTCAGAGCCTTTAAAAGCCTAACACACTGTCAATCTTCAAGAGAAACATTTGGAACACAGCCGTGTTCCAAACTTCTTTGACCATTCACAGGCTTCCTAATGAGGGCTTGGGAAACATTGCCCTCCACGACTTCTGCAAGCAAAGACAGCAGTAACTCACCAACCCACACTCATTTCACCATGAAACCTTCCCCATCTGATATTAAAAAGTCATTGTGATCCTCCCAAACCAACAGGCACGGTCTAACCCCAGCCCCTCCATAGTCACAGCAACATCAAAATAAGCCTTGAGCATGGTTTTTCAAAGCTCCACCCACTTGTGATACTTTGTGGCAACCACATCTTGAATTCAACTGAGCCTCTTCAAGCTTTGCTTAGAAAGTCTGCCTTAATCCTTAAACTCAAAATTGCATCTAATTCCTAAATTCCTGGCATTTGAAATTGAAATGATACATATATGCATCAACACTGAATAACACAGTCTATGATATACATAAGACCAGTATCTATGTAGATGTATAATTCCACAATTTTTGCCCTCATTCATGAAAAGGCATAAATGTCTGTACGAAGTTTTCAAAGAAATAAATCCAAACTCCCCTATCGCTGCCATCTGTGTCCCAGACCGTTCAACAGAGGTTGAGGAGTGCCCAGAACTTGAGCTGACCCCTGGGCTGATCTACTGCCTGGCCAGCAGACCGGATGTCCTTATCTGGCTGCCCATCTCTGACTGTGCTGGCTCCCACTGACCTTGGCAAGAACTCCACTGGGAAGAGAGAGAAGCTCCCAAGAGAGGCAGACAGAGATTAATTACGCCTGCATATTCCACAGGGCTGACAATGGCGCCGCGTTCCCGCCCAGCCCAAAACCAGACGTGCGAGCTCAGAAAGGTGGAAGAGGCTGGCTGTGGGGAGGCTAAGGAACAAGTGAGGCCAGAAACAACTCAGGACTTGCCTTTCACCATTTGCGGTAGTCAAGCTGGGTTGAAGGACGCTGGGCACCCAGTAGGCACCAGGCCCTGGGCTGGACTCAAGAACTGTAGAAAGTGAGTCATGCACCAGGCTGCACACCTGTGGCCCCAGCGACTAGGGAGGCGGACGCAGGAGGATCGCAAGATCAAAGCCAGGGGCAGCCTGCGTGACTCAGCAAGTCCCTACCTCAAAATAAAAAAAGTAACAAATGGGCTGGGGTGCAGTCAGGGGTAGAGCACTTGCAAAGCATACAGGAGGCCCTGGGTTCAAGTTCCCAGAACCAAAAAAATAAATAAAAAGGTGGGAAGGAAGGCAAATCTGGCCCCTGACCTGGAGACGCACAAGCAGACGGCCATGTCTGTAACTCAGCCCCACTGGCCCAAAGAGGTGCGGAGAGGTGTGGGGAGGTGAGGGGTGTGGGGAGGTGAGGGGT